>JANHZU010008392.1:33386-44894 GCA_032468055.1 Acrochordus granulatus
AGTGTATCAAAATGCAATAAATAAATAAAAATAAAAATAGAAACATAGCAATTACAGTTGCATTAACACTCATACTGCTCACATTCTGGAATACTTTGCTGTTTGCTTGCCCCTATTTAAATAGAGCTGACATCAAGGAATATGACTTAACATAAAACTGAAACTCACTTTTTATTCTTTGCTATGAATGTTTCATTCTTAATTGCAGGATATAGTATAGTATAAAGAAGGGCATCAGAAGCAGGATTATAATATTTAAGGATTGGAAGCAATTAGAAAGTATCAAGTCCAGCTGTCTTCCAGTGTGGGAATTAATTTTATTGTGACCTGTCCACTGAAATAACATATCCCCAAAGATATATAAAAGATATGTCACATTCTTAAGACCCAACTTCTGTTACCAGTTTTGGAATTAAGATATTTTTAAAATATTATTTATGTGGTTTTATCCAGACAGACATGTTTTAATTATGTAGTTTGAATGTTGTAAACTTCTCATCATCTTTTTAGAGTCAGGTGGCCTCAAAATCCAATAAATTAAATCAATTTAATTAATTAATGATAAATAATAATTTCTTACCTCTTGTTGCTATATTCACAAAGTTTGTTTATTATGCATGATAATACAATTATCTTCATCACGGATATAAATCATACAAAAGTGTAGTTCCTGGGCAACCATCACTAGTTGTTCTTTAGGGCCTAACTCTGTTTATAGTTGCAATGTAATCTTAAATTCAACATCATTTTAATTTGGCTAATTAGTATCTATATTTTAGATAATTTAAACAGTAGGATTTATTCTTAAAGAACTTTCCCAATTTTTTTAATCTGCTTTTCTCAGATTAAAAATGACAATTTATAAATCTTTCCCTTCCCTTCCCTTCCCTTCCCTTTCCTTCCCTTCCCTTCCCAGGAAGCAGGTAAATGGCTGCTGCTAGTTGAGGGAGGGAGCAAGGGATTATGAAATTGGCTGGGAAATTATCATGGAATATTGAAACTGAAGACGACATGATTATAGCAGCAGCAACCAGTAACAATGCAGCAGTCACAACTTTCCCAAATTTCAGCCCCTTAAAAATCATGAATCATGGATTTGGGACACATTCTGTAAGTTAGGCTATTTAAGGTACCATTGTTTAAAAATTGTTGCCCTATAATGCATTGTATTGCCCAGTTAAAGGTCATGGTAATTGCAGTTTTAATAATATGTTTTGTTTCAACAAGCTTCTCCATTGCTTGTTATGGAGAACGCACGCCTACCTTCCCAAAAGGATTGAGAGAAGGGCAAATAATAAAACACAGCTCAGACATTTGCAGAAAGTTCAAACTGATCAAAGTTGAAAGAGGACTTACCAATCTAAATAATGACATATTATTTTAAATGTAAGAATTGTGCAGCAACTTCCTTTTCTCCCAGTCCATTCTTATATTTGGGATAATATAAGCAAGTTAGATTCTAGAATCAGTATCTTATCAGTGCACCACATTATAGACTTATAGCACCAACAGATATATCTTTTGATGAAATAACTTAATCATCTTAGAAAGAATTTTCAGATTACCTAATGTATTTTCAAATTATAATAATAAACCTATAACCTCACAGGTTGGAAGGAACTGAAAGGAGTGGAGACATTACAACACAATCAAAATACATTGATATCTTAATATATTGCACTACAACTCAATAATACAGTTTTAAAAGACAAGGTTTTCTTTGCAAATAAATTATAACTATGTGGCTTTAGATTTCAGAGAGCAATAATTGGGAACATACCTTGTATGCTTCCCTAATTTTTCCATATGTAAAAGAGAACAAGAAAAAGAAGAGATAAGCCCTCATGGGTATGTTCCTGAACAGTATTTCTTAATGGAGGTAGATCACATGTTCAGTCAAAATATATCAAGTGCTTAATAGTGAAATATCAAGGAGCCAAGTAAAATCCATGCACAAGTGAACAGGTTTTTAATTTGCTCCCAATATATCTCAAGAGTCATTTGTATAGCTTCCAAATAATATATCACATGAAAGATCTCAAGAAGAATTAGTTATGAGGTTCCCTAGTATTTTGTCTCGATAAATTTTATATAAACTTCTATAGATTTGCTGCTGCTGATGCTAATCCTTTTGTCCTTTAAAAACCAAAATAAAATCAATCTAAAAATATATAGAGAAAAAAGTTTGTTGGCCTTTTTTCAGCGAGGTGGCACTTGGAGAATCTTAACCAATCTGAAAATCAAGGAAGCTTGAACCTGATAAGTATTTGGTTTGGAGACCACCAAATTTGGTGTAGAAAAATTGACCCTCCATCTTCCCTGTCACATAGAGACACACACACCGAGCCTTCCTGGCACTACCCCATCCAGCCCTTCCCCCTCCAGCCCATCTCTTCTCCGCCTCTCATAGCATGTAGGCAGATAATAATAACAAGAAACCTTTCCAAATCACCCAGGAAGGCCCCAGGGAAAGACATTAGCAAGGGAAAGGGAAAAGGTCGTGGCGGCAGCGGATCCACCCGATCCAACGGGGGCCTCCAAGACAACAGCCAGCCAAGCAGCAGCTAATTGCCATGAATCTGCCTCAGAGCAGACACGTCGTGGCTGCTCGAGGAGACGAGCGAGATGATAAGATGAACACTAACAGCAGCATACCACCCCAGGAAAAAACAGATAAATTCCTTAATTTATTGTTTCTACCCCTCAAAAGATCCCGTGTCTATAAAAATGCTACGCCTTGCCTTTCGCCTGGTCGGCCCACCTTCTGAGAGCTGTACCCTGTCCTGCTGTCAGAATAAACTGCTCCTCTTCAAGCAGCCATCTTTGCTCATTGTTCCCTGCCCGGCCTTGGATCAGGTGCTTGGGGACCCTTGCCTCTTAATCTTCTAACAATCAATTTCTACTATTTGGGTAAATGGGCATCCCAGCTGCTTTATCTAATTCCTGTAACTTCTTAATATATTAACTAATTTGACCTAGCAGATTCAGCATGCGTGTATTTGCTGGATCCTCTGGATCTAGGTCTGTAAACATTTTAAAAGAATATATAAAAAGGCTTTTATATCCACTCAAGTTTAAAGTATTGGTGAGGAAAATAAATACTGTACAAACAAATTGGTCATTTTCTTAAGGATCCTCTCTATATGTAAGGACGTTGTTTTTCCATTTATATAAATCAGCAGAGAGATGGAAAATGGGATATAAACCAAAATTATTTCTGGTCTAGTTGTAATTACTGCTTTAAGGGTAATTGATTAGCCTCCTTCTGTTCACATTACATGTGGATTAGGATCTTTTAAAATTATTCTTCTGAGGTCTTCAATAATCTTCCAGTTTATTCTTTTAGTTCCCCCAAAACACTATTTGGGAAAAGTCTTAGGAATACACCTCAAATCAGGATATAAAAGTTATAAACGATTTGTCTCCATCCTCAAAGGATTTGAACCATCTAAAGCTGGGTAAATATGAAGAAATAGAATCTCAAAGGTTAAAGAAAAAAAGAAAAGAGGTATCAATATGTGTTATAGTATGCAAAATAACATATTGATTCAGGATGACTTGTATGTGTACTTGGCTTTGTTAGTCGACACAGATGCAGCAACTAGAATTGATGACAGCATTATCCCTCTGGCTGGTTAATAAAACATGCAGGCCCATGAGGTTTTGGATAGTAGTTTGAGATACAGAAGTTATCTCTGCTTTCAGTGTCTCAGTTGTAATCTGCTGAAGCATTGACATAAAATTTAGAGAAAAAAACTGTTTTGTGCTAACATCCTGAGTCCTCGTTTGTAAAAATAATTCAAATCAAAATAAAGTTAGGATGGTGGTGTGAGCCGAATTCAATTATGTATATAGGAATTTAAAGTTTTTACCAGTTTATATTTTCCCTCAGAAAGGGTCAAAATAAGATATATTGTAATGTTTATTTTTATTGCTTTCTAGTGGGTTAGATGGAATGTGATTGTATGCATGTAAATATTTTCAGTTAAACTTTGCAAAAATATGTGTCCTTAACTTTCAGAAAAGGCAAAAAAGTTCCTTTTTATTCATTCAAGGTGCTCTGTGTATGTGTATTCAGGCATGCATGTTTCCACTTAAATTTTTCAAAAATATATGTCACTACTTGTTAAAAATACATGCTGTGGTTTAAAATTATTATTTCTTACATTTAAAGTGCTGATTCTAAATTCACTCAAAATAAAGCTTTTTAGTAAAGTTGCAAAAAGTGTTCAAAATATTGTGCTTCAGAATACAGGTTCTATCTATCTATCATCCATCCATCCATCCATCCATCTTATGTAGCCATCCAACTCACATACATTGACTCCTGGCAGCATAGAACATTTAAAATCCACAGTTTAACTAGACCCCACCCAGATTTTCAATACAGTAAAACCATAGGGTTACCAGAAGTCAACATTCATTAACTTTAGGGTTGGTAAGCAGCCTGACTTAATAGGATTTGGAAACACAACATGTCCAATAGAGTTGTGACCTGATGACGTCTCTCTTTTATAGTTGTCTACATAGTCAGATGTTTAGACTGTTTTTAGCAATTTTGTCCAGCTATTGAGTCCTTTCAAAGGGCCTAAGACAGGCAGGTGTTGTTTAATAGTATAAATAGTATAAGTGATGATCACAAGTTATAAGCTGCCCAAGAAAAGCTCTCTTTTGCAATTGACTGATGGTGATTTTATCAGTGCCAGTGGTATTCCAGTGGTACTCCAGATGCTTTGGAATTACACTTAAGTTGCCTATTACTATTTTTGTTGTTGTTGTTCTATTTCTGTTTGCAGCTCTTTATACTGTATTTTGTGATTTTCTCCAGTTCTTTCTTTTCTGTTTTGCTGTCTCCAGATACTGCCACATCCACTATCCAGGCCTTTTTCTCTTTCTTGTCAACATTTGTTTTTATGTGTGGGTAATCTATAGTTAGATTTGCAGTCTTAGGCTTGGTTTATACTTGTCCACAACTGTGTGTCGGCACTGATGCATAGCTATGCAGCAAAGAGATTTTTGGGTAAGCAGACGGGTTACACCTCCCAAATTTCAACTGTACTTCTGCAGATATGTGCATCTTGCATATCGATTAGTCAACTCCTGTTGGGAGGTGGGCAGAAGGCAACTTTGTTCTTTGAGCACCCCCTAGCCAGAATGTTAGAAGTATAAATAGAACAGTTATGCAACTGTCTCCAAACAATGGGCATGTATGCTCCCTTACATATACTTGCAGACAAGTATAAACCAAGCATAAGACTGATGAAAATCATTCAAGGTTCTGCGTTTTCTGTTCATCTGTTTTGTGATTTCACTAGTTCTTGCTTGCAGCAAATGGTATTTCTAGCAGATATCTCAGTTCATCATTATTGCTTCTCTGTCATGCCAACATTTCTAATCGACCTGTGCAGTTTTCTTGCAGCAGCTAACTAGGTGGTCTACTGTTTCTTCAGTTTCTTTGCAGAGATGGCATTTGTTGTCTGTTGCTGTCTTCCCAGTTCTGGCTTTGTAATCACTTGTTCTTAAGGCTTGGTCCTGTGCAGTCAGAACTAGACCCTCTGACTCTTTCTTTGCTTTTCCTGCTCTTAGCTATTGGCAGGCTTTTGTCTGTTAAATTTTTTTAACAAATTGGCCATTTTATATTTTGCCTTGTCATGTCTCTTTTTTATTTTTCATTTGGACTTTCTTATAGGCCAGTTTGTTCTCTGCTATTCAATAAGCTTTCATAGTGTACTAATTTCAGTATGTCTTCTTCACTGTCTTTCAGATAATCTTCCAATGCCTTTTTTCTTCTTCAACAATCTGATATACTTGCACCATTCCATCCCTACCTATACTCCTTGATAAGTAGTCTATCAACATCACTGCATGGATGAAGAGCATGATTTATTGTTATTATTTTTCCTCATCTTATGATTCAGGTTTCTTATTCAGTTTGTCTGGTCCTCTATTTCAGTTGTATATCTAATGACTTGAATTATCCAAGTGTTAATTGCCTTGATTATATTTCCTCTACTTAATTTGGACTTTAAGATTTCTTCACTTATGTATTCATTATGATGTATTCTTTTCTTACCTTCTTCTTGCTTTTAGTGTGCTTGATATTGTCAACTTGAAGGATGCCCAGATATTTGTAGTGATTATCTTCACCCAGACTCTTGATGTTATTTCCAGAGGGCATTTTGATTTTTTCAGTTTTCACCATTTTCCTCAGTTAATGACATTTGTCTAATGCAAATTCCAATACAATATTTTGGCTATATATGTGTATTGAGTCTCAGGATGTTGCTGCAGCTAATTGCTGATAATTGGAATGTTTGCTCTGTTGCTAGGCAAATAACTGAATAGATCCTCTTTTTACTGGACTACCACATTAATTTAGGATAGGACCTTAGACTTGGTTCATTAGGGTCTAAGTCATCTCAATTAATGGAGTAGATCTTTCATTCATTTACTGCTTGTGTTGTATATTTATATGATTTTAAATTTAATTATCTCTATTTGTCGGGTTGATTTATATGAATAGTTTTTTAACTGACTCTTGTACTCTCTCGGAGTCACTTCTTGTGAGATGGGCAGTTATATAAATTTGATTATAAATTAATAAATAGTAAGAAGAGATACTGATCAAAAGTTATGAAATGTTTGTTAATGTCTTATATTAGTTTAAATAAGATTGAAAACTGTTCCCACCTGCCTATGGTATCTCATCTATACCTTAAATATACCTGGGAAGCTTCCACAGTGAAACATGAAGGAGCCCACCCAGGAAACTTCTAAATGCCTGGGAGGTACAAAGATGTGAAGCAGTCCCTCCCATGAAGCCTTGAACTCAATCTCTCTCTTTTTTTAATCACTTACAGCATTTGCAAGCATTTGCCACATACATATGCATACATAGAGAGAGACACACACACAGAACATGCTTCTTTTTGGAGACTTTTCATGGATATTTTTATCCATGGGAAACAATGATAGAATTTGACACTTTATATACACAAAACTTAGTACACCTGTTATACTCTTTTTATATAAGAAGTCCATTTCTGTCAGATAATTTAACTTTTCTGTATTCATATCCCTGAAATAAGGTGATGATTTTTTCTTTAAATACGTATAGTGATTTAATTTCTTTTAAAATTTTATTTGCTCAGACACATTCCAGGATACCAACCTAAAAGGCAATGAGGCCTGCAGAAAGGAATACCAGAACAGTACCTCCATTTCCAACAGATATTGTAAAATCTAACACAACTGTCTGTATTAGTAATGAGACTATAACAACTGATGATGTGCCTTGCAGAACCATACAGAAATATAAGATAGTTTAAGAGCAGCATCTCCACATTCAATAGATTATTTCATTGGTTCAGAATCACCTCTTGTGATAGGATCTCACAGTCTGTACCTATTCTGCAAAGGAATAATATATCCCAGGAAATTGTTGAGGGTACCTTATTATTCAAAAAGTGACCAAGGAGTACATCTCAATCACTTGAAAGCAAACAAAATGGTTCTTGGAAAACCTCTGTACTTCACGCAGCAAAGCCATCACTTTCTCCTAATCAGAGTGCTCCTACTACCAAAGAGAAATTAATTATGTGCACCATAGTGGTTTGCTAATTCAACAATCCAAGATACATGCAGAAATTCTACCAGATCATGAACTAGAAATAGACAAGACTAATCTTTCCCTTATTTCCTCTACAGTTTCTGCCAAATTTGTCCCACAAATTAACAAACACTTAACTACCTTAATTTAAATATCTCTGTCAGACAAAAGGTTAAAGGTTTTGAAACCAAAGAAAGAAAAGCCTCTCACTCATGCCCATTTGATTACTCCTTAACATCAATTCCATTCATATGGAATAAACCCATTTTAATTTCTCTGAATCTGATTTGAGTCTTCCATTTAATCCTTTTACATGAATGCACTGTTTTATTCATGAAGTTAGTTTCCTAAACGGTAATTTTTAAAAAATCATGTGAACTTCATGTGCCTAGTACGGCCTTTGAACATTCTCCCAGCTTATTATTTTTAGATTTGATTTTTTATTGTTTTAGTCCAAGACTAGTACACATACAAAAATAAAACTAAAGCTGCAGTAGGGGAAACGAGTAAATGAGTAAAACATTTCCTATTAATGGCATTTATTTAGTCAATTTAACATTTCCCATCTTTGGCAAAAGGCTTAAAATGAAAAAGAATAGAATAAATACATGTTGAATATATTTCAGGTTCAGGAATATAGAGAGAAATAAAAATAGAATATAATTCTTACAGAGATTAGGAGTATTTTAAAACAAGTGTTGCTGAGAGTAGGATGCTTATCAGCTTGTAAATATGGAAAATGAAGTTCTGCTCATTATATAAGCAAAAAGGCTCCCATGAAGGAATTGACAAAAATAAATTAGGGGAGGAAGGGTGAGAAACACATTTCAGTTAGAAAATATTTTTTGCATATGATGTATTACTAACATGCACTTGATGTAGTGTTAATTACAGATTCTGATGTACTTACGTATGAACCTGTGGCCTGACTCTGGAGGAGCTGTTGTCTCTAATATTTTTTCCAGATTTAACTATACCAAGTATCTTATACTTATCTATTGTTTTATTAGCTCATTTTGGCCAGTATATCCAGTTATTTTCTGTTAGCTTTCTGAAGGTTTTTAATGATTTGTTTTCCTTTTCATTCTTCTTCCTTGAAGAAAAGGATGAGACAAGCCCATCCAAAGGTAAAGGTACATGGCCAAAAAATATTCCCAGTATCCTGAGAAAAATATTTCAGAAGAAGCCATCTACTGGCATGTTTGGTGTGAGATAATTGATTGTCCCCCAGCTCAGAAGAATAAGGTATTCATTTTTTTTAAATAAAGGCATGCGTATGGATATTTCCTTGAAAAATATTCTTTGAGAGACATAAATAGTAAAGACAAACTTTCATTCCCTTTTGGATTTTTCAGTATGTTCCACAAATTGCTGAAAAATTCTGCAAGATAGTGGAAGAAAGAGGACTTCAATATGTTGGTATCGCTAAGACTTCAGGAAATAATACTACCATCTTTATGAAAGAAATCTGTATGAAAGAAGAACTGACAAAGGAATGGCTGACATTGATCTTCAAGTTGATGTGAGTTCTGCCCTCTTTATTTCAACTCTCATAGTACTTTTTTAATGACTATGTTTGGTTTGGTTTGTTTCTATTTTTAGAAATGCAAAGATCTGAACATCATTAGTAGTTTACTAAAGCCTTTTCTCCAAAAGCTTCCAGAGCCACACTTTCCACACTTTTAGAGTTTTGACTATAAGTAAAAAAGAAAAATAAATATTTAATAAAACACACCATAGATTGTCTGTGATAAATTAAATTAGAAAACAGTTTTGTTAGAATTCAGTTAAGCATTGTTCTCCTTAATTTTAGTATTGCTTAAATTTAGCAGGATTCTTTGGCCTTTCTTTTAAAAAGATGGAGATGGGTTATGGGACTCAGAAGTAGATGATACTATTGGCTTATATGTAGAAAACCTGGGTCCTGTCCTACTTTTCCTGTAAAATTATTAAGTAGCAGCTGATACATAATAACCTATCTCTGCCTAAGATTGTGAACAAGTATTGTTGAGCAAAATAAACAGATCCAAGTTGCTAGAATTATCATTTACCTGATAATACCTGAAATAATATAATGGGGTCCATGATAGCTAAGCAGTTAAGACAGTGGGTTTGCCAGTTGGAAAGCTGACAGCCCAGGTTCGAGTTCTGAGTGTTGCACAATGGGGTGAGCTCTTATCCTCTCCCTAGCTCCTGCAAACCTAGCAGTTCAAAAGCACATAAACAAGTAGCTAAAAAGATAACACTTCGGTGAGAAGGTAACAGCACTCCATGATGTCATGCTGGCTACATGACCGTGGAAACATCTTGGACAAGTGCTGGCTCAATGGCTCTTGAAACGGAGATGAGCACTACCCTGTAGAGCCGTCAGACTTATGGGTAAAACCTGCAGGGACTCCTTTACTTTTTTTTTATTAATATTATCATGTACAGGTTGCAGCCAGAAAATTGAATATAGTCCTCCTAGTTGAGTGCATCCCATTTTCTGTTTCTATGAAAAAGGCAAACAAAATATTTTTGAAATGAAGCCCTGCTTGACTGCCATATATGGCTGGGGAAATGGATTTCAGTTGGTGAGTCATAAATTATGTCAAAAGTTAATCGGTTGGGAATTAAATATTAAACATATGTTAATACTATACTTCTTGCCTTCTTTTAGTAGCCCCATTTCTGTGCATTTGATGCCAGTGTGATGCAGACATTGCGTTTTTGAGTCATTTATTTCAGCACCAAAAAAAACAGCAGAATTAATAGCAAGATCAGAGGTACTTGTGGGGTTTACTAAAAAAAATGACAACAACAACTAGTTGAAATACATAGTAAAATTTATACACCTCACATAAAATTTGCTGTGTATCTATTTGAAGTGGCATGTCTTTATACATGGTAATTATATCATGTTTTTCTAATCTTACAATATCAGTTTATAACTGTAGTTTTGAAAAGGTATATTTTCTATGTTCTTACCCAGAGGATCCAGGCTATCACATTGGTCCAGTAAGAGCAAGCAGGGTCTTTCCACCAGGACACTGTGTTGCTCTGCTGATGCATGTCCATTATTTATGTTTAGTTCATCCTCCTTCTATTTTTTTAATATAGCCGAGGGATTGTAATGTTTGTCTTGCAATAAAATTATTTTCTTTCTTATTAGAGAGATATGCAGCTTTCAAGATGCCAACAGAAAGAAGATCCTGTTAAGCAACTAAAAACACTGAAAATGCTGGTATGCTGCTTTTAGATATGCGCTGAATCTGATCCTGTTTATTAAATTTGGATTATTTTAAAATTCTGATATCATCTATTTCAGATCCATGATTTACCTGAACACCATTATGAAACACTTAAATTTCTCACTACGCATCTGAGAATTGGCTTTCCTGTACTAAGAGCTGATATTTGTGTTAACTAAGTTCAGTGCTTGCTTCCAGGAGCTGTGGTAATACAACTCTGTTGTTCTGGCTATAAGGCTATTTGGAATGTGAATATTATAGCCTGCAATTGCTTTCTCACCTCACTAGGTTCTGAGGCTGGTTGCTTTAGCATGGGAAACATTTAGGAAAACCAGTGATGTAAGCATTTATGAGAAAAACAGATGAAGAAACGAAGGATTACCATTATTCTTGAGAGAAAAGTCTTCTTTCTTAATTGAATTGCTTCCCACATGGAGGTAAAAATAAACAGAAAAGACACCTGGTTCCATAAATCAAGAATATTTTTGTTTTCTTTTTTCTTAAATTGTATACCATGATCTGCAACTTTTGAGGAAAAATGTTACTAGGTTTTGTGGGTTCCTTTTCTTCCTGCACATTTTGCCTGGACAAATGTTTTTTGTTGTTCAGTCGCGCAGTCGTGTCCGACTCTTCGCGACCCCATGGACTACATTACGCCAGGCCTCCCTG
>JANHZU010008392.1:44994-76587 GCA_032468055.1 Acrochordus granulatus
CATGTCATGAAAGAATTTATTTGCAATCTGGGAAAGGGGAATTTATCATAAGAAAAATTATTCTTTTAGGTACCATTCATAATCAAGCTATTTTTGTAGCATGATCACACAATTTGACTATTCACCCAACTACACTAAATTCACAGGAAGAAAAAAATCTAAGAGATCTTTAAACATTAGCAATATGTCTACAGTTGTCTCTTTGTATAAGGCAAGGTCAGTATGCTAGATTTGTGTTCCCTCTACTTTATTTTTGTCAATGATGAGAACATATTTCTCTGCCTATGAAAGCTGTATATGCAATTCTAGATTCTGAGCTGCAAAGATAGTGTCATTGTTCAGGATCAAATACAAAATGTTTCAAAAACTGTGTGTTCAGAAATCATGGTTATAAGAACATCAAGAAAGTGCTACCATTTTACATAATACAGTTGTGTACATATAGAATTTAATGAGCAGCTGTAAATAGCAATAATTTGCACAAATGCCATTAATGAGAAAGTAAATTCAAGACTAGATGGTTAAAATATGTATCTTATAACAGAGGACAGGCATTTGTTCTCTTCAGATGATTCAAAACTATTAATTCCAATAACTCAATTGTATCCAGCAAAATCTGGAAGGCAAGTTTTTTCCATCCTTGATTTGCAAACTATTCTGTCCAATATTTGCAATGTAAAATGCTGCATTTTTTCTTGAAATGCTTCCGTAATATATCTGCTATCCAATGTATAGTATAGCGAGCTTTAAAATTGATGAGATTTTACATCTGATATCTACAGTTGATTTTTTCCCCATTTTGATGTATTTTATATATTTAAATTATAATTATCATTAACTCTCCATAAATATATTCTATATAGTCGTGTCCTGAATATGGCTGGTTAAGTTTTCATTTGTGGAGTTGTACAAAACAGGAATTCCAAAATAGTTTTCCATTCATTTTGCAGAACATCGATGTCACAAACAGGAATCTAATTAGCCAGGAGATAAAAGAATACAGCACAATTATGGGGTAAGCCACCACAGTACAGTTTGAGAGTTCGGTTAGTCAGCTACATGGATTTCCTGATTTTAAATAATTTTTTTTTAGCGCTTCCAGAGGCAAAACTGAACCATCTCCAAAACTACGCCGACACAGCCTAATTAAAAGACAGTCACACCTTGGTACTAAACCAAAGCAAAGAATTCAGAGCCTACATTTTCCTAAAGAAGAATCAGAAAGGAAATTCCTTGGTAAAGGTATTGTATATTGAATATAAGAATTTAATTAGTTACCCCAAGTTTTCTTATTATACTGAAGAAAGCCTGATGACTAAAAGTTATGGGGTTTAGAGTTTAATTGATTCTTAGGAGAAGTTCATTGAATAAATTTTTTATCCTGTGACAAGGGATGATGAAACTCCTTTTTTGCTGGGAATTCCTTTCAACTATTCCTTGTCTACAGGAAAACTCTAGATCTGAAACAATCTGGTACACAGTGATCTGAAATGTAACCCCCAGAATATGTATATACTGTATTTGGGAAATAATTTAAAAGACAGAAAAACTGTGGAATTAAATACAATTATACTTCAGCTCACAAACTTAATCCACTCCAGAAAACTGTTTGTGACCTGATTTGTTCTAGGTTGAAACAATTTTTCCTGTAAGAAATATTGTAAAATGAATTAATCCATTCGAGATCTCCAAAATATTTCCTATTTAAATTTGTATAAATACATTCCTGATACTAAAATAACACACTAAAAACTTTTTTACTGAGAGATAAAGATTGCCAGAGATGCTGCAGCTGTAAATTGCCCAAGTCTTGGCTTGAGCATGTGAGTGACAGCATTTGTGGCTGAGCAAGTGTTCATGAACTAAGAAATTTTTTTTGCTGAAAAAACTGGTCATGAGCCGAAATGTTCATAGGCAGAAACATTCATGAGCCGAGGTATCATTGTAGTCTGAGAAAAGGCAAATGAAGGGAAAGATACCTGTATAAAAAGAGTGCCATTTCATTCTGTGAATGTTGTACATTACAACATTTGCATTATTTTTAAAAAGTATCTTCTGTTTTGCTATGAAGTCATGAAGCTTTGGAGATACTTGCAATTTTCTGCCTAGGAATGTGGAAATGGCAGTGGGATCAGTAGGAATAAAACTATCACTCTCTGATCACTTTTCTGAGAACTATAATTTTGTTTCTTATTGGAGCAGTTTTCACTGCAGCCTGTTTTTCAAAAGGGAATGTTATTTCCATCTGTTTTCTTATTTATTCGCTATGTAATGGATATAACATGTAGATTTGCTAAGGATTTAGATTAGGTCTCATTAGAAGAATATTGAATTAATTGTATAAAAAATTATTAGCCTAGGAAATTACTTGAAAGTCAGAAAATATATATAAAAGTACAGATATTAGGCTAATAAGGAATATATTTCCACAAAATAAATTATACCTCAAAAGTAAATCTAATGCATAGTTTAATTCAGATAAGAACCCAATCCTGCATTACAGTTCAATACATGGATTTGTACCACATTCAAAGCATGGGTTTCTGTCTGTGTAAAGTTTGTATTTTAATTTTACAAGACTTATAAATTAGGATAGACTTAGTAATAAGGACAGAATTTTGAACAGTTCATATTTCATTTTATGGTGACAATGTTCCAACTATGCTTCCTGATATATATGCTTTGCTTAGAGCTTAATAGTGATTTTCAAGCTCTTAAACTATTTATTTATCTATGTATTAAATTATAGCTGCCCATCTCAATCAAGTGACTGAATAATGTATAATGTGTTTGTTTGCTTTTTGTTCTTATTCCTTAAAGAAAAATATAAGACAAACTCACCCAAAGATAAAAATATACGGCAAAAAAACATTCCAAGTATCCTGAGAAAAATATTTGAAAAGAAGCCATCTACTACTGGCACATTTGGTGTCAGACTAGTTGATTGTCCTCCAGCTCAGAGCAATAAGGTATTCATTTTTTTAAATAAAGGCATGCATATAGATATTTGTTTGAAAAGTATTATTTGAGAGACATAAATAATAAACACAAACTTTCATTCCCTTTTCGATTTTTCAGTATATTCCACTAATAGTTGAAGTGTGCTGCAAGATAGTTGAAGAAAGAGGTCTTCAACATATTGGTATTTATAGGGTTCCAGGAAATAATGCTGCCATCTCAAGCATGCAAGAAGAGCTAAACAAAGGAATGGCCGACATTGATATTCAGGATGATGTGAGTTCTGCCCTCTTTGTTTCAAACTCTCATAGTATTTCTTTTCAATGACAATATTTTCTTTGTTTTGATTCTTTTCACAGAAGTGGCAAAATTTGAATGTTGTAAGTAGTTTATTGAAGACCTTTCTCCGAAAACTTCCAGAACCACTCTTTACTAATGGTAAGTTTTGATTCTAAGTAGAAAAGAATAGAAAACCATTTAATAAAACACCATAAATTGTCTGTGATAAGTTAAATTAGAATTTATTTATTAGACAGTTTTGTTAGAATTCACTTAAGCATTGTTCTCTTTAATTTTAATATTGCTTAAATTTAACAGAATTCTTTGCCTTTCACTTAAAAAGATTAGGAAAAGGTTATATAGCTGAGAGGCAGATAATCCTATTGCACAAGTTATCCTACTTTGGCTGTAAAATTATTAAGGAGTAGCTGATACATAATGACCTATCTCTGCCTAAGACTGTGAACAACTATTACTGAGGAAAAAAAAAACTATTCCAAGTTGCTCAAATTGCCAGTGGTTGGACTTCTCATTATATTCTTCAGGTATTCTCATAAAGTTGTAGTTAGCAAATCAGATACAGTCCTCCTATTTACATGTGAACCTGTTGGGTGCATCCCATTTTCTGTTTCCATGAATAAGACAAAATGTCTCGAAGCCCTGGAGGACTGCCAAATATGGCTGGGGAATTGGATTTGAGTTGGTGAGTCACAAATTATGTCAGAAGTTATTAGACTGGGAATTAAATACTAAAAATATATTAAACTTTTTTTCCTTCTTTTAGTGCCCCATTTCAGTGCATTTGATGACAATGTGATGCAGTCATTGAGCTGTTGTGTTTCTGGGCTCTTGTTTCAGCACCAGAAAAACATATCAGGAATAATTTCTGTAAGATAAGATCAGAGGCGCTTGTGGGGATTACTAATAAAAATGGCAACAGCAGCTAGATCAAATACATAGCAAGATGCATAAATCTCAAATAAAAGTGCTCTGTATATATTTGAAATGGCATTTCTTTATAAACGTATCTCATACCATGTTTTTCAATCTCACAGTATCAGTTTATAATTGTAGTTTTGAAAAGGGCTATTTCCTAACTAAGTTCTTACATAAAGGATCCAGGCTATCCACATTGGTTGAAACAGGTTAGAGCGAGCAGGCTGTTTCCAGCAGGACATTGTGTTGCTCTACTGATACAAGTCCATTGCATTAGTTCCTCTTCTCTCTTCTGTTTTTTTTTTCAGTGTGGTAGAGGGGTTGTAATATTGGCCTTGCAATAACATTATTTTCTTTCTTATTAGAGAGATATGCAGCTTTCATAGATGCCAACAGAAAAGAAAATCCTGTTGAGAGACTACAAACACTGAAAAGACTGGTATGCTGCTTTTGGATATGCACTGAATCTGATACAGTTGGTTGTGTTCTGGATTGTTTTGAAACTCTGTGCTAATATATCCCTTTCAGATCCACGATTTACCTGGACACCATTATGAAACACTTAAATTTCTCTCTGCACATCTGAAAATTGTAGCAGAACATTCAGAAAAGAACAAGGTAATTAGCTTCTCAACACCGAGAGCTTATATTTGCAATAATAAGCTCAGTGCTTGCTTGCAGGAGCTATGGAAATAGAATTTGGTTTTTCTAGCTATAAGGCATACTCCAGATTATTTGGAATGTCAATATTGTAGCCTGAATTTGCTTTCTCAGTTCACTAAGTTCTGTGGCTGTTTCAGCATGGAGAACATTTAGGAAACCCGCTGGTATAAGCATATATGAGAAAAACAGATGAAGAAACAAAATATTACCATTATTCTGGAGAGAAAAACCTTCTTTCTTAACAAGGAGTAAAAGCAAACAAAAAGACATCTGATCTCATAGATGTAGAAATTTTTTGTTTTCTTTTTAAGTTGTGTTCCTTGATCTGCCACTCAGATTCAGATACTGCATTGGCTAAGCACAGTTAGACATGCAAGGAATTTGATGTGGTACATTGGCTCTCGGTGTACTTTCAAGACAACAATATAAAATAGTAACATAAGCAATAACAAAGTTAGGTATACAGCAATAAGTATGCAGCCAGTAGAAAGAGTATTATAAATGTAGAATTAAAACATTACAACTTCTGAGGAAAAACAAAATTGTTCAGTTTTGTAGATTCCTATTCTTCTCATACATACCAGATGGACAGATGATGTGTTCAGATACACAGAATCCACAGCTGTTGCATCTTGTGGATAGGAAGCTGTCTGTAGTCACAGGTTTATCACTTGTTGCAAAAAAATGTGTACTTTAGTCCATAGAAAAGTCACCTGTCCATCATTCAATTAACACATTGACAGATTCGTGTACTACTTTAGACTGAGGAGAGGGATGGATACAACTATGCTTGACTGATGACATTTCTTGAATTTTGCTTAAGAACAAATAAAAAATTATTAGATCCAGGAACAGATAGTGATAGATTAAACAGAGCAAGGTCCTGATCTGCGACATAAATCAGCTTCATAAATTGAAGTCTAGTCTAATTAAGTAAAATCACTAAGAAGTCTAGTCTAATTAAGTAAAATCTGTCCTACTGTCAGATGCTTTTGCTTTTTAAGGGACATATACTGTACATATATATTTATATAAGTATAATGATATAACTAATGTAATTGAGAGAGTCAGATTATTTTCTTTGTTCTTTAGATGGAAACAAAAAACCTGGCAATAGTATTTGGGCCAACACTTGTGAGAACATCTATGGACAACTTGACTAATATGGTTACTCATGTATCAGATCAGCACAAAATTGTGGAAACACTTATCCAAGAAGTAAGTGAATTCATTTCAGGCTATTCCAACAGACCTGTGTCTTAATTAGACCAGCCTGGACTTTTCTTATAACATGCTCCTTATTTCTTCAATGTTCACATTTTAATTATTTCATTTCTGTGAAGTTTTTTACTTCTTTTATTTTAAATTGCAGCATGACTGTCTTTTTGCAGAAGATGATGCTGAACAGCCTTTTGTAAGTATTGATCTTTAACTAATTGGGTCCTCCACCTGTTTTAATTTACAGCAGATATATAAGTACATGATTTCCTCCCCCAACGTGTCTAGCGGTGTTCCTTGTTCACCATTGCAAAATATGTTAATGATTTTTTCTCATGAAAAAAGAAAAATAGTATATAAAATGAAATCGTAAGTTTCTCTGAAATAAGTTTTTTCTCTCAGATTGATACTCCAACTTGGTACTGTATTTTTCTTTCTTCTTAAAAGTTATATGGAAATACAGGCATTCTTTCAGTTCTCAGGTGACCAATTTTTCTAAATAATATTAAATCATGATGAAGGCTCTGACTGTGACACAACAATGAAGAAATCTTTGTTTATAACTGTAGACAGCAGTTCAGGAAGAAAGCACAGGACAGCCTCAGCCAATGCCAAGCATAAATCATTTACTCCCCAACATTGGAGGGACTCGAGTATATTCTGCAGACATATCAGGTAAATGTTGCCAGGACACTTTTGTAGGTTAGAAAATTATCTCTTCTGATGATTTATTATAATTGTCTTCTTTTCCTTTCTTTGCTAATAATCTTAATTTCTTCCTTTAGCTTGGTTGTATTGTTTAAAGGACAGTAGATTGGAATGCTTTCTCAGCAACCAATGGAATTATTAGTCATGAGAATGGCATGTTCGTAGTCTATCATTGACTATGGTTACCTATGTACTTCTTACTATGAGGTAGATAAAGTAGCTGCTAATGTGTAAGTGGTTGAAGAGAAGGCAGAAAGCTTTAACACACCATTCAAATAATAGTATTTTTTTAAAAACTTAGGAAGACAAATCTAGATTTCAAAATTAATTTTGCTTGACTACTAACTATATTTTCCCAAATTATATTGTAACTGATTCTTTATAATTAAGTGTTGTTTCTGCTTTATGATTGCCATATTATTCAGCTAAATACTACCGTTGAAAATTGCTACCTTACTGTTTCTCTAAGTATGTTATTTATCACAAATTGTCTCTAGTTTGTGTTTTAGTTCATGGAAGACTTTTTTTCAGCATTTTACTGAAACAATCCCTCTATCCAGATGTTAAACAGGAGAAGTGGGAGGAGTCTATCACACGGTGATGTCACTGGTGGATTCTGTGATGTCACTGATGGACAGCTGGAACTGTAGGAAGAAGGAGGACTGTTGCCCACACTGCAGCTGCCTTGTCTGCAGAAACCCCCGTTTCTTGTAAACACACAAAGGACTAGTTGATCTGTACTATAAATTTATCCTTTCAAGAGTATTTGAACAGATCAGTGCTACTTTTTAAAAGTATTTCTGCTGTTTCTTGTTATTTCTGAAGCAGACCCTGAGGAGGAATAGCATGGTATGGTCCACCGGTTTTTCTGGTCATTAGCCATGTGTCAAAAGGGGCATGGCATGGGGCTCAGCTCATGAACTCTGAGGTGGGGACAGCCGTCCAGCAACTTGGAGAATGTCTTTTGCTTTCTCTGCTAGCCCCTCCGTACCTCCTTTCTGACTGTATGACCCCTGTTGTTTTATTTTGCCAAGCAGTAAGATTATGGTGTCCATTTTTCATTTCATAACGCTTCTTTTTTTGAAATGAGTACAAAACTGATAGCTGTGGAAAAAAATCTAGACAGTCATCACTATATCTTAAACTTACAGCTTGGAGAAGCACTGAAATGTCAACTGGGGCTTTTAAATGCAGAAAGCCCACGATAGTTTGACAGCCTACAAACAAGAACTGCAAAAAGGGATTTTAAAAATTGCTTCAGACGATAGCCTAAGGTCCTAAAAATATTGTTTTAAATGTACATTTCATTTGCCGGAATGTACAAAATACAATCCTGAAAAGGTCCCCCAGCTGCGGTTTTGCAGTGCGCTTAAAGCATTAAATAAATATTAGTCCTTGTTTTATTTAGAAGAAAGGGCTCTTTTGCCATTTCTGTCATTGAGCTGATTCTGCCTCCAACTCACGGCATCCTTTCATGGCGGTGGCTTTCTGTGGTGCAGCTTGCATCTTTGTGAGCAATGACTGTCCTCTGTTCTGATTATTTATTTATTTTTGTTCCCTGTTTGCTCTCACGTTTTGTTGTGCTTGTCTTCTTTCATACTTCAGTATTGTCTAGAGCAAAAGCACAACTTTGTGTCATATTTACTGAAGTGCTGTGTTTATTTTTTCCTCCCCAATAGATTCAGCTACTAGTGACTCTGCAAAATCTAAGGTAAATCATGCATCTGTATTTTTACAGGCTCAGGCCTATAAGTCACAATCTGGAGAGGTTCACTGGCTTATTTTACATTAGCTCTCTGATGTGCTGTTAATAAATGTGTTGTCATAATGGCTTCTGACAGTCAAGTGCTTTTTGCTTGCATAATGCTCTTTGGAGCTTTGAACTGAGCTCTGGTTTTTGTATGTGAATTTAAGTTGATGTATCCACTCTCCTTACGACTGATTGTTAAGGATAGGAAATATGCTACTTACTTTAATGTTATTATATGTAATCATTCGAAAATATTGATCATTAGTATGATTAGAGTTATAAACAGGTGCAACTGTTGATTTCAAAGGTAAATTGTGGCAAAGAGATTAAGTTCAAATCCACTGTTGTCCTTAAATGGAAGATGATGTGGATTAACATGTGGATTGGTGACATAGAACGTAAGGGGCATTAGGCGGATATTTGTGTTCTTGGTGTCTTAGCTTATGAGTCTTTAAAAATCAAGTCTGCACAAAACCTGTATTGGAAACATAGAACATATTGCGAAATATTTTTAAAGCAGTGTTAGTACAGAATGAGTTTTGTATTAAATGGGGTATTAAGTCAGAATTAATGTGAATTGGTTGGAGATGCTCACAACTGTAACTCTGATGAGAATAATATCATTCAGTCAAAATTGCAATCCTGAACAATTGATACTGAACAACTGGTACTTGATGAATAATCAATTGCATTTGGCAAGATTATATTTTATGTTGCACTTTCAAAAAAAACTCCTACATTCATTTCACTGTAGGCCATTGTGTTTTGACAAATAATAAATGATTCTAGTTAAAAAAAAACAACCCTGTATATCATTGCAGCTGCCAAAAGGGCTGGTACAGGCAAAGGGAAGATAACAGCTTTTGACAACAAATCAGCTCTAAGGCTGGTCAGATTAAAACCTTGCTTTATATTGCATGTGATTCCTACAGGGTCCTAAGCTACTGAGGAACCATATTCTATGTAACTGATATGTTGTGGTGCATATCATATTTTGCACATATCAAATTTGTGCAAAACAATTCAGTGGGGACCGTCAATATAGCTGTATAACTGAGTTTCATATCCATAGAATTTTGCATTGGAAGATTCATTAAAAAATTGCAAAATAACTGATTTTTTAAAAAAACAATTCTTACAATGCGTTTCTTTTTAACTCTTTTTGCATAGGGTTTTTGGGGATCTGGAAATAATAATCATAGCAGAGGGATGCTTAAGTCCTCTGTATTTGCAACAGCCAATCACAAGAAGAAAAAGCAAAAGAAAAACTGAATCATCATGGATCCTTAGAGCCGCATTATTAATGCTTCAGACAAAAAACCTCAGCAAGGCTTATGAGCAACTGCTTGGGTAAACTTAACTTTAATAAGTATGTGTTCTGTACAATGCACTTAGAGTTGCCTTATTGGAGAGAGTGGCAACATATAAATAAAATTAAATAAAGGCATAACTTTAGAAAGTGTGTGTACTGTACAATGATAGCATTTATTTATTAAATTTATATGCCGCCAAAATCCAAAGACTCTTGGCGGCTATCAGTTCTCTTCTGAACATACGCCAATAAACTTTGTGATGAAGACTCTTCTTAATTGTGCACCAACATGACATATGGTGCTGAAAATCTTGAGAAATCAAGAACTGCTTTGGTGAAACAACACCATCCTGATCTTCCAGAGGTCCAAGAGAAGTGTGGCTAATGCTTGCTTAATAACCCTAATTGGGATTGGAATTTCTGTCCCTAAGCAATGCAGTCATAAAGCAAAACATCACATGATAGCATCGCTTGGCAAGGGCAGTTTTGGTGGTCCTGGTTGTGGTCATTGGGTGAGGACTGCACTGTTGGGGGAGGCCCTCATGCTTCTGGCTGCCGCACTTTCTTCAGCTTCAACCTGCTCTTCCCTTGCCCCTTTGGCCACCCTACACCCTGCTATGTGAGGCCTTAGCAGGAAAACGATGATGGTGGTCAGAGGCAGGGTGGAGCGTGAGGCAGTGGGTAAGGCAGGGACTGAGAGTGGCAGAGGTGGAGGGGAAGGGGGGAGCTGAAGTGCCCTCAGTCATAACTATAGATGGGCTGCCAAGTGCCTGATGATCGTGTGATCATAGGGACCTGCAACAGGCATAACTTTGAGGACCAGACATATGTACCATTTGTTAAGTGCTGTCATATCTTCATTCACTGAATGAATGGTTAAGGGAGGACCAGCTGCATAATCAATGCCATCTCCACATGTGTCCTGGCTTGAAACCTGCCTCTGCAAGATTCAGGTAATCTACTTCAGTCAATACCCTTTGGAGCTGAAAGCCTGACACCATCTTGACACCTTTCCTGAAGAAGAGAAGGTTGGAAACTGGATGAAAATTATTCAACACCGGAGGGCCCAGAGGCAGCTTCTTGAGGAGGAGTAAGTCGTATCACTTACTGCCTCCTTCAGGTCAGGCACAACCATCCCTCACTCCATGGCATGTTAACTTTTGCATAACCTTACCACATGTTAACTGCCAGGCAATGTTAACTAGCCTGTTGGAGCAAAGAGCTAAAGGATCAGTGGCTAGGTTAAATTTCCCAGGGTTCCTGTGCATTTCTTTGGGAGTCACACCACCAAATTCCTCTCAGGTAACAGAACAGAAAGATGCAACGTCAACTTGCATGGACTCATTCAGTTGAAATCCAATTTTGAGCAGATCCAAGCAACTTTATGTGACAGGACCCTAGAATATTTCTCACAATGGCCTTAAAGATATTTCTGTGATTCCTCTCTCCCAACAGGCAGCAGTCATCTCAAACAAAACCAGTGGCTGGCTACCAATATATCCCCATAACTTCATGCCTAACATGGGCTCCTTTGTGAACAACTCAGATTCATTCATTTTCTTCTTCTAATGGCACTTTGATTGGGTCTTCTGTCATTCCATCTTCCACAGCTCTTTAGAAAACTAGGAAGCCCACCAAGATCAACTAGTGGGGAGAGGCTGCATAAGAGCAATCCAAGCCCTGGGCATCTTTCCATTCTAGGTCGAAACAGGCCTCAGTCCAACTGTCGGTCACATCTCCAAGAAAATCCTAAGTTCCCTCTGGAGCCTTTCAGGGGTTGATTAGTCACTAAGCTAAGAGGCCCAAGTTGTCTGTGGACGGGGACAGCACCAGAGAGTGACCTGACAGTGGTAAAGGACAGTCAATAATCCACTGATGAGGTGATCAAGGGATTCCCAGTCAGGAAAAGTGTAAGTTCCTTTGTCTTCAGATTGTATCCCTACTGCCTTGAGGCAAAAACCAGGCTTAATGTGTGGCCTCAAGAGAGAGTCAATTGTATCCCTACTGCCTTGAGGCAAAAACCAGGCTTAATGTATGGCCTCAAGAGAGAGTCAATCTGGGATAGGTTGTTGTACAAGTCAGGCATGTTAATGAGGTTGTGGCTGTAATGCTACCCGCTACAATAAAGAACAGCATCATGGTACTAGGAGCACCAATCGAGGCAAAAATAAGACAGCTGTAGCATGTGAAAAAGGGGGGGAACCAAATTTTATCTTAAGAGTGTTGCATAAACTAGCCCACAGATTTTATGGCTGTTTGTATCATGTGGGCCTAGGAAAATTGAATTAAACCATGGCTTAGTTAATCATGGGTAAACATATTTTACAAAGAAGCTATTCACTAATCTGTAATTCATACACAGTCACTTTGTAGGAAACAAGTCACATATCCTAAAATAAAACATACAATATTCCAATTGGCTGGAAAAGATTCTGAAAAGCTTTTTGAAAGCGAAGGATCTGTTTTTTCATTCCTGCACTGTAATTGTTCCTTAGGACATCTCCAGAATATCTACCATTCATTGTAAAGTTTCCAAATTGTTAGCATGACCCACTATGGATGCTGTTCCAGAAGCTTTCAGGGCATCCCATCAACCTTGAGGCAAGACTTGACATACTGTTGAAACAGAAATGAACTGCAGGAAACTCCCATCATAGTAAAGAAGCAATTAAGCTCCTCTGGGCACTTAAGTGCGCCTCGGTATAGGTCTTTGCACCACCCTAGCAGTAGTTCCACACCTCTCTGATGTCAAGTAGTCACCAATATTCAACAGATAACTGATTTATTTCAGCCTCAGTGTCCTGTACCCATACTTACTTAATAGGAGCTCTTTCTATTTACAACACACTAAAACTGCAAAAGGTATAAAAAGAGCAGGCCACTGAACAAATGTTATTTTTTACATTCCTATACCGAACATGGAAATTAACTGGCTTATGAGTTATGAGATCAGCAGAAGTGAAGACGACCATACTTCAACTTTAAAAGGGCTTTAGAAATGAAAAATTTAGCTGGGTGGAAATGTCTCCAGACAAATCCTTAACTACTCTACTTGCTACCTAATTATACCATCTTCAGTTGATATGTATGCTATATGATTAAAAAGCATTTTGCCAAAATGAGTGTGCAATACACTAGTCAAAGAGTATGGCCAGGACAAACACGAAAAAAGCAAAGATATGGAGATTGGGATTTCCCTAACTGTACTTTCACAAATTTATTGGTGATGTAAGATTTAACTTGCTGACTTTCCGTTGTAGTCACTAGCCTGCATCAAACACTTCTATAGAACATTTGATAGAAATGTTCTCTTTCTAAACACCATTTCAGCCTCAATGTCTATATCCATAATCACTCACAGGAGCTCTTTCCATTTACCACACACTAAGACACTGCAAGATTAGGTCACTGAACAAATGTCATTCTTTACCATCTCCTACTGAACAGACAGAAAGATTAACTGGCTTATAGTGTTGAGAGTTGTGAGACTGGCAGCAGTGAAGATCACAGTTTAAACTTTAAACTGCCTTTGAGAGCTTTAAGAATGAAAAACGTAGCAGTGCGGAAATGTATCTAGAACAAATCCCTAATAGCCATATTTGAAAAAGGACCCCTACTTGTTAACTTCCTATATACCATGTAATCCTCTATCATCTCTCTTTGTCTCTCTCTTTCTTCCTTTCATTTCTACTGTCATGCATGTTTTGTAATAAACTGATTAGCAGTTTATTAAAACCATCATTTTGCTGATGTATTAATATCTTCATTTATAACAAATATCTGTAAAAGAAACTGTCCCCGAGCCACCAAAGTTAATGTCCCATGATTGCACAATGAATATAAGCACATGCATGCTTATTCCAACTGAAATCAATGGGATTTCAATCTTTTTCCTGCCAAATCATGTTCATTGGGTTTATGTGGACACTAAAAGAAAAATAAGATTAAGAAGCAACTGGTTAGCAACTAAGTGTTACCAAAGTGTAAGCATGCACCCCTTTATTTTTTCAAAGGGTTTTTCTTTGACTTGGGTATATTATAACAAGAAGTTGTATCAACAAGGTCTTTACAAAAGTGTACTTTAGTTTTCCAGATGATGATTTCTAAAACTCTCCTCAATTTTTTCCCCTCATTCAACATCTTCCAGAGTTTGACAATGCGTAAAGGACATTTGGTGTTGAAAATTATTTAGTATGCCCAGGCACATGCATTGTTTAGATTTATGTATTCATAATTATATTTATATTTTATTATGTACAAAGGCTTTCCATTATACAGAGCAGTACAGAAGTATACATTTCAAAAATCCACATTGTAATATTACATAGTTTATTTAAGCCTTATTAATATGGAAAAAAAGAAAAGAAACAGGAGCTTAGCTAAAACAAATTAGCAAATAAAGTAAAACAACTCCCCTTTTTCCTAGCATGGCAAATTATCAAATATAATCTAAATGGTAGTGCAATAATATTGCCTCCTTAGTCTTTGTCTTAGCTTTCTGTTTATGCATTCTGCTATCAAATGTACATTATAATTGTATCAAATGTTTTGACAAAAGAAATTTTAAACTAACTATGATGGTTTTCTTTGACAAAATAGAAATCTATAACAAATTGTAAATTTGAACAACTCCAAAATAAAAAAAATATTTTAGTTTTAATTTTACAGTCTTCGCAGTCTCACATGATGTTTTAATTCTTGTACTGAAAAATAGCTGTATGCACAACCACAGGGTTCTTAAATACAGTTTTTCATGCTTGATACATTTTTGTGCATATACTTCCAATCCACTCACACCCTTCTGAATTTGTAACAAAACTCTGTGTTTGGCTGTTTCACCAACAATGAATGCTGAAAAACTACATTTATCACTAATTCGTTATATTACCTAGCAAATAACACAAGTTTAATATTCAGCCTGAAATGATACAGCAACATGGGTAGCAATCCTCAGCTGTGAGACTGGGTGCAACATCATCAGCCTCTCAGGAAGACTTGGTGAACTCGCAAAGGCCCAGGTACCATTTTTAGGATGGTTGTTTGCTGATGGTGGAAGATGAACTGGCTTTGCTGACAGTTCCATTCTGGGACTTGTAGCCGGTAAAGCTGGGTGTGTGGATTGATCGAATGCTTCTCATGCCTTGGTTTGGTGATGTGGTAGAGATGGAAGAAGGAGAGGAGAAGGAGGCTGAAGGACAGGGAGATGGAGGAACAGGAGTTGGGCGGCCATTTTGAGTCTGTGTGGAGAATGAAAGGTGATTGTGGCCTTTACCTGTGTGAGTAGGACTCTGGAACTTTAATGAGCCATTAGCAACAGAAGGGATTAAGGAAGAAGAATGAGTAGGACGACCTGCTGGAGGACTGAGAGAATTAGGAGGAGCAGAGGCTTTAGTGGGTAGGCTTGGAAGGTTAGTGCTATCACCCCTAGACACAGAACTACTTTTTCCAGGAGTGGAAGAAAAGGCTGGAATTTTTGAGGCGGACAGAGTAGGGGAAATAGCTTTATAGTCCCCACCAGCTTTCTTAGTACTTCCATTAGCCTGTAAATAAAGATGGTGGGAGACAGTTTAAGTCAGCATACATCACAAATCATGGGAATGTTTAGGAAATTAGGCTTGAGAAGAATGACTAGTTCAAAGCCTGCCCTAAGTCTTCCATCTATAGACTGAACCTTTCCCTACTTTTCCTGTCCCTTTAAGAGCACAGCCGAATACGCATAGAGCAAGAGGAAATTGAAGGAAGTGGATATGTGGAAAAGTGACCCCAAACATTGGGGCAGATCAACTGATGAGGCATGCATCAGAATTGTTAAGGTGAAGGTGGAAACACTCCGGTGGATGGTTAAGAGATGCTGATTGAAAATGGTTAGATGGAGAGTTAGTATAAACCCTTTAATCAGAGACACTTCAGATTGTATCAATTCCTACCGCTGACTTCCAAAAAGTATTACAGCTGAGTACTGGAACAAAACTTCAAAAGCAGGAGATGTTTTGCACAGACATGCACAAGCTGATAACAGATAATGCAACTATTAGATACTTTCATGCCCCACCCCGCACCCTCAAGCTCTGGACTCCAATTTAGGATTTTCACTGGGAAGTCAGTTCATGATTTGGTAGCATCCAAAACTGGCAACTGGACTTACACATTTATGCAAAGCATTCGATTCAGTACTGAGTCCATCCCAAGATTTGGTTTAGGGTAAAACTACCTGTCTGTACTGGCGTTGATCCTGTAGCTTGTGTTGTTTGATGGTCTTGTCCACACTTCCTTGCCTATTTTTTGTTGCTGCAGGGATTGGCATCCTGCTTGTCTGTGAAGTGTTGGCTGAATTCTGTGACAAAGGCAGGGTGTCAGGCGGAAAAGAGACAAGGGAGACAGATCAGCTGGGTTCATTATAGATGAGAAGAATCATAGCCCATGAGAAAAGCTGCTCTGGGTGAGAAGCTAAAGCTCAACATGCATGGAATGCACTAGAGGAAACCACATCAAAGTCTCATCACTGGGGTTAATTTCAGGAATCAAAAATAGAAAAATTCAGCTGCTAATCAACCTAAATTTAACTGCTGCACCCACAATAGAATATTGACCAAGCATCTTTTACCCATCACCAAAACAAACAAATCAAAACAAATCAACATTTTTTAATAAATAAAAATACACAAGATTAGCTGTTAGGGACCTAATTGGATGCATAAAACAAGCCACCAGAAAGGAAGCAAACCAGTCAGAAGACACCTCCTGCTTATTGTTGATTATTACTGCAGAATTTTAGAAAGCAGCTGGAGTTGTGATTTCTCATACTAAAGTACCTTTCGTGAAGATGATCGTATTGAAGGAAGGGATTCAACATCAGCATTGCTTGCTTCCACCACTATGGATTCTTTAGGTGAGAAAAAGTGTAGGCAAGGAGGTCCCTCTGATTGGCCAGGGGTTTCAAAAATTGACTTTGGACTCATCTCACTAATAGTATTCTCTAGCTGTTTGATAGTTTGTTCCAGGCTATCTAGAGTCCTGTATGTGTTCTTCCGGATTTCTTCAGTTCTAGATGCCTGGACAACTACGTTTGGTTCCAATTTTTCAGAGCTGTCAACAAATTGAGAACTCGGTATTTCAAATCTTTTTGCTTCTTTATGTTGTTTTACAGTGCCATCTTCCTCCTCTTCTTCATACACAACTACTTGTAAAGTTTTCTTGCCAGTTTTAGTTCCTGTGCGGATTGCCTGTGTAAGAGCAGCTAACTGTTTTTTAGGAAACTTAAACTTAAATTTTTTCTTAGCATCAGGAACATCCAACTTTGGCTCTGACTCATTAAGGTAACTGGATTTCTGATACTCCCTTTTGTCCATCTCCTGTTCTTCAGACTGTTGTTTGTATTTCTCTATAACCCGCATCCTATTTGTCTCAGTAGCTTCATAGTGAGCATCATCAGGTATATCAAATTCTTCATTTTCTTCTTCTATTTTTTCTTCTGTCATCATTTTTTCCAACTCTTCATCACATTCCTCAAATATTGTTGAAAGTCTTTTGTAAGCTGATCTGATATCCATTGGTTCATCAAAAATAATGATGACAGGCTTTTTGTCCAAACAAACCACTGGCTCTTCGCTTTTAAGAATTTCAGGCATTCCTTGTTGAAATGGTGTTTCCTTCTTGGAATCAATATTCACAGTCTGTACATCATTTCCCTTCCTGTTCACTATATCATGAACCTCTCCACTTGACAGAAACTGGACTGCTGTTTTAGTAATCATGAAAGCAACATTCTCTGATTGTGGACTCTCTGCATCTGGAGTGCTAAGTGGTGACTCTACTTCATCATTTAAGGTGATGTTTTTGGATATATTATGCCTTAGCACAGCTTCATTAGAGGTGCTAACTGGCCTTTCCTGTTCTTGTGTTGACTGAGGAACCAATGTAATTTCTTGAGTGTATGAATCTGTCTGTCCAACAAGAGGTATCTCTGCATCTTCCAGGAACTCTTTTGGGAATGTGCTGTAACCAGTCTCTCCCACTACAATATAATTTGTTTTTTGTCTTCCAATTTCTACTGCTGAATCTTGTATTTCTTCAAGACATCTCTTTCCTTCATGTCCTAACATACTAGAGTACTTTGTGTCTGACTTAAAATAACTTTTGTTGGCATAATCTTTATTTTCCAAAAGTAACTCTGGCCTAATGGCAGAGTTTTCAGTGATGCTGAAAGCATCTGAGATCATGGCTTCTGTTCTCCCTTCAGTCTTGTCTTTGGGATGGTCACTATTTTTTGTGGCCTCCCCATCCACCTAAAGGGGAAGAGTTGCATTACTTAGATTTCTAATTTTATTTTAAGTTCAGGACTATTATTTGACATTTAGTGGTCTTCCGACAGTGCTGGTTCCCTTGACTATGAAATGGAGATGAGCACCATCCCCTAGAGTTGGACACAACTGAACAGGGGAAACCTTTATCTTTACTTTTTCTTTACGTCTCTTATGGGGATTTTATCTGATGCGATTCCAATTTGCTGATAATCATCAGATAATATAAGTATTTCCCCTTTTACAGTAACATACAGCTATTTCCATAATATTCAGTTGATTTTATTATCTCTTTACAGCATAACTCCTAATTCTGATAGCATGACATATGACATGATAGAGTACAAAGCTTTTTGCAGATACTGTGGTTGCTGGCTGGAGATGGTCCTTTAAAGGCTCTCCATATTGTGATACACTGGTCACCGTGTGTAAAATGTTTATTTCATCTTGAACTGGATAAAAAAAGACCCTTCACTTAAACTCTGCCCTCAGGTAAGTCATGAAATACTAAATGATTCCACTCTAAATTGTCTTAACATATTAACTGCTCTCCAAACTTCCTAGCTTAGAAAAAATAGTTATAATAACTAAATTAGGGTCTGTGGCCCGAATATTACTTATATGAATTGTTTTTTCCCAAGCTTCAATTCTTAAATGTTGGTTTCTCAACAATTAACAGTACTGTGTTGACATATAAAAAATGCCTTTTAAGAGAGTAAACAAGTCTTTGTCTTATTTGACAGAAAAGGGCTTGCAAAAAAATGGTGAAGAAATTTTACCCCAACCCTCCTGAAAATTAACAAACATTTAAAATCATATAAAGTTGAAGGGGCAGCAATCAAAATTCTCTCATAGAGATGAAATTCTATGATGCTGATGAATATGGACTGCTCTGTTTGTCCAACGTAGCTTTCCCAAGTGGATAACAAGGTTTGCTGTAAGACACAGAGCATACCTTTTCCCATCTAATCCTTCCAGACTCAAACTGCAACTCCTATTGGTATAAGTACTCCTGCAGTGCTTATGAATTCTGAAGAACATAAATGATTCCTATGTTGCCAATCCTTCAAACAATAAGAACTGCATTAGACTTCACTTTTAAAGACCACTGTATTGAATTCAAAGAGTGCAAATGAAAGTGGGATGCTGCTCCTAATTTTGCTATCTTCTTTAATCTTTCAGGTGCTCTATGTGGTTAAAAAAGAGGGTATGAAATTTTGAGATCAATTCAGAAGACCAGCTCAGAAAAACCAAAGATCTTTAGGAAATAGAATGGTATAAAAATACAGTAATCCAATAAAGAAATGGATGCCAAATATAGACTATAGTGTGGCCTGTCATTAGAAACTAAATTCAGCAACTGTTTGGATTGAATTAAAAAAGAGATTCCATTATATGTAGGCCACAGTCATTTGATACCAAGTTATGATGTTGAAATGTTAAATATATAGCCATAATTAAATTTATAAAATATAAATTATTGCCTTTACTCCAAAGCTCTTGTAGGTATAAACAAAGTCACTTGTTTTTGGTGCAGAAGAAGTGATTTTACAAAAAACAGAGACTGAAAGTGAATTAGCAGCATATATAAAGTTCAAGCTTGCTATTACCATGCAGAGATAGTGTGTAAGTGCTCGGTCATGCAGACTGAACCACAGTAAAGGAAACAAAGCTATAGATAAACATTGCCTAAGATATTGCAGTATATGAAGGGTTGACAGCAGCAGCTGCACTTCAGGGTCCAGAAGTGATTGTATCTTTACTATTAAACATTTAAGGTAGCAGAATTATCCCTTTTGAAATCCTTGTGTTCTCTGAGCTTACTTTTCTTCCTACTGACATTTTATTACTAAGGTAGATAACATTATCAGGATACAGGGACATACAGTTTACTGGCTGTATCCATGGAGTAGCTTGTCTTTACCTAATGATGCTGCTTCCTCCATCATGACTTATCTGCTTGAAGAGAACCAAGCTCAGAGACAAATAGGAACCCAATAATTCAATCCTAAGCAACAAGATTATCTTTTATGAGAATCACCCTTGTTGGCTGGGACACGAGCGATGTCTTCTTGCCTTCACCTGTTATAGATTCTCAGGCATTCTTTGTATGGTATATCTACTCTTCCTTCCTCTTTCCCAGAATCTCCACATTTCCTTCTACTTCATCTATGCTAACTGAAGGTCTTGCATTAGACCCCCATTTCTTACCATCTGCTATTTTGTACATGCTAACTGAAGGGATGAAAGAAGGTGCTTTAACATGTTTGATTTTCAATAGTGCACTTTTTCCTTTGAAGAATCCTATGAATATGTTTGCCTTGGTAATCTTTGCTAGAAGGCACATGTGGGAATGAGAATATGGGTTAGATTTTTTCTTGGATGCTGTCTTTTTAGTGCTTTCAGACTGTCTATTCTTATAATATCAATGACCATTCCCCATTCAGTTGAACCTTAAATGATTTAAGTGCCAATTTTAAGTTACATCTATCCATTGTTATAGTTTGTGCACTTTGCCTTCTGTTCCAGTTTTCCAGTTGAGGTTCAAGTTGTGTTTCAGCTGTTTATTTTTCTAAATTCTATTCTTTTAGTAAAGACTCTAATGCAGCATTTTTAGAATCTTTACATAATTTTGTTATTATTGTGGAGTTAAAAATTGCTAATAATGTCTAGTAAATGCTATTTCTGAAAATATGAGCTACAGATTTTCAAAAAAAAAAAATGAAGGAAAGACCTGGAAGAGGAATTAGTTTTGCATAATTACCGAAGAAATAATGTGTTAAATTCAAGCTGTATAACCATAATTTTTGCTATGCAATTTTATACAAAATTACTGAGAAATTGTCTCTCTGTCATAATGAGGCTTACTATTAGGATTCTTTGTAAAGGTTTCCAAAATTACTTTCTAAAGCATGACATAAAAATAGACAACTTTATTTTTTTTCAAATTAATGTTCTCCCATTTTTCATTCATATATGATCCTGAATCTAGACTGTGAGTATATCATTTAGCAGATTTTCCTTCTGGTCTCAAGAAGAGCCAAGTTATTAGACTCTTTAGAAAAAAAGCTGCTATGCCAGAGAATATGTGAGGTTGCAGAAGTGATTCTGGCTTTTGTTTGAAGATGACCTAGCTATGGTTACTCTCCATTTATTAATTTTCTTTGGGCTAAGGTAAATCCTAAATGGAAATAGCCATCAAGACACACAGTGTTAAACTGATACAAGGTTAGTTTGGAAGGATGGGAAGAAGGTAAAGCTAAGAGATTGTAGTAGATTTCAGATGTCCCTGTTACCTTCTTCTCCTTAGGATGCGTTAAGGCCACAGACCTTGCATCTTTTATGTGTGTGTCATTTCTGGATTGTTCAGCATGACTGTTTGAGTTTATATCCATGTAAGAACACTTCTGGAAGGCCTAGAGGGTTAAAATAGGGCAGGTTATTAATAAACATTTCCCAACCCTGAGCCAACTCTTCCTTACCAGCAGCATCACAAAGACTCTTTCCTGAGACGATATAGTTTGTGTGTGAGCCTTAAACATCAGCCTCATCAATCAGATCAAGATAAACTTAAGTTGATATTCTGCAGATGAACTTTATTGCATTATTTTTGCTAGACAACTCTCATCATGTGAATCATCTTAGCATCGTGTGAAGCATTATAATGCCCTTCCTTTGTAAAACCCAATAGCCTCTTTTTGTAAAACACAGACTTATGATGACTTTTCCAGATAGAGGAAGACAAGACTTCAGAGTAAAAGCAGAAATTGCTGCTGCAGTACAAAGGTGGAGAAAAAAATAATTTGCTTAATTTCACAACAACTTATTTCCAATATTTCATATCAGCTTGGATATTGCTTTATTAAGTTCAGATTTAGAAAGGCAGGCCTATTTTCTTTATTTGTAACTCCATCTTTTATTCATGTGTTTTTGAAATCTACCCAAATAGGCTCCATATATGTCTAATGAGTAAATACTGAAAAAACTTCTTTATTTTATAGAATATAAGAAAAGGGTCGAATTTAGCTAGTACAGATAGCCCTTGTTTAGTGATGATAACTGAGATGGCGACTTGGTTGTTAAGCAAAGCGGTTGTTAAGTGAAACTGCAATTGTGCTTATTATCTTATTTCAGCTTTCCTTTGCTAAAGGAAAAATGACCTGCAAAGGTTGTAATTGCACACTGGTCATAAAGTTAGATTTTCATGACTGTTGTAACTGCAAACAGTCACTTTATGAAACAGTTGCTAAACAAGGAGTGACTGTACTTTTGGTCTTTTAAAAAATGAAAAACTAAAGCTACAACCATTTTTCTCTCTCTTAAAGTAATTAAGGAACTGTGTTAAAAAAATTACTTTCTGAATTAAGAAAAACTCTCTAGGCTAAAATTTCCTTTGTTTTGCTGATCTCTCCTGTTTCAATTATTGCTGCATCCTTTGTGGTTTCACTAGGGGCAATCTAAACTATTAGCATCAACAAATGCAAAATTGATACAAATGGAATAGAGATCATCAAGCTCCATTTTCCAGGCCTCAGCCTTAAATTGAATCTCCATCTGTTCTAATTAATTAGTTCTAATAAAAAAACTAAATTATTTTTCTACAGCTATGTTTCTCAACTTTAGCAACTTTAAGACACACGCCTTCAATTCCCAGAATTTGCCAGACATGTTGAAGTCACGTATTTTAAAGTTGCTAAGAATGCGAAACAGTGCTCCACAGCATTTTTCTTCAGCCAAAACCCTCTGAATAGAGTGGATTGAAAATTCATTTACCCTTGCAGCCAGCATAAAACAGCAATGGAAGTTGTAGCTCATCTCCTACCTTATAAGCTAATAAACACAATCAACAATGACCTTAATAATGTAATATTGATTTGTTCACTTTCTGCAGCAAGGAAGCATTATTTGTGGGGAGGGAGGGGAGTCAGCACAGAGGACCTCAGTCATTATAATGGCACTGCCATTAAATCAAATGATTTAACTTAAAAATTTAAAATGCCCAATTCTCACATCACAAGACCTTTTAACATTTTAGTGATTTCATACAAGAACTCTGGTGTTTCTTCACGCTCTTAAATTCCTTGTGTGCCATCTATAATGATTTCAGCTTTGCACATAAGGTATTGATGAGAAACAGCTGAAATCGTGTGATTTGATGGTGGGATATCATTGTGCAAAATTTCATAATGGCACCAGAAAATGTTGGTAACCTTTGGCCTACAGGCATTATTACACTGGCAAGTGGAACCTTGTTGAAGAAACTGTGCAATCAACAATTTGTTAAGATGGTTGATGGTGTTCTTTTTTTCTTTTTTTCCCTTACAGGCATGATGCTGTCATCAGTTTTGGTGTTAAGCCTAAACTGAAAAGCACTAGGCAGATCGACTTGGCTGAGCCTGAGCTGGTGAAACTCCTTGGATATAAAGAGGGGTTCATGTGAATTGCCCCAAGGGCTGTCAGAAAGCTAGCTGGTGATCGCCTGATTGAATGGGGACAGGGGCCCTCTAAAATTGGGTAGTTGCTGGTTGGAGAATAGGGCAAACATCATAGTCTAGTGCTTTTTTGTTAGCAGCATTGTCCTGGTCTTAGTTTTTTGCTTTATGATTATTTTTTCATCTGTATTACATTGAGATTACTAAGAGATTATCTCTGTTTAGATTTACAATTTGATTCCTCTACAATTAATCATGATATTTTGAGCTTACTGACAAAAGATCTGCAGACAAAGTTCATAAATCAGCAAGGAGGTAGGAATGGAAGGAATGCTTTGAAATCGAAAATATGCAATTTGAGTAAGGCTGCAGCATTTAATTTGTTAAACTGCTTGCAAAGAAAACATTAACATATGTGGCAGCATTTTAAGACTTTGAATTTTATGAGCTGCATCATTTTTGCAAGGAGCCATCTTTTAACTTCTTTGTTTTGATTATTTAGGACATACAAATAAAATGCCTCCAAAAAACGAGGTACTGAGAACATTTGATATTTTGAGTATGCTAACAAACCAAGGAGATGGTTTAGCTAATAAACAAATGTAGCTGAGAAAGCAAATGGAAAAAATATATATTACTAAACTCTAAGAGGGGAGGATCATATTAACAAAAAATACAAGACTGCAAAATACCTTTTAAAATTATTATTCTATCCGTTATAGAAGGGATGATGTTTCAGAAGAAGAGATAGATTCTTTTTTAAAAAAAATAAAAACTTGCCTAAATTGAAATATGAACAACAGTGTATTTTGAACAGTCTGAACTTCTTGCAGAATTTGAGATCAATTTATGTACCACAGAAGGTGCAGATAATTAATTGTAAATGGAGAACTGTCTAAACTTTGTGAAATTCAGAAAGGGACATGTCAAGCTTGTCTCTTCACTGTTGTTTATTTTAGTTTTGGAAGTCCTTTTGAGAGATATTAGACAAGAGGTAAAGATAAAAGGCCTCCAAGTGATCAAAATTTTGAAGTAGATGCCTTTGCTGATGAAATGGTGTTGATACTGCAAGATCCAATAACTGATACACAGAAAATGATGAGAAAATTAAAAGACTTTGGTAAATTTGAAAATAAATACAAAAATTTTAATTAAAAACAAGACTGAACAATAAAATTTTAATTAATAAAACTGGTTTCAAGATCAATAAAAAGGTCAAATATTTGGGAGTTTGGTTGACAAGTATGAATTCTACGTTGTTTCAAAATAATTATGATAAGGTCTGGTAGGAGAACATGTATGATATTGACAGATGGAGTAATTGCAATTGTCTCTACCCATCAGAGATGGGTAGAATCTCTGTCATTATAATGAATGTTTTACCCAAAATGTTATTTCTTTTTCAGATGATATTGATTTTGGTTAAGGATACTATGTTTTAACAATGGCAAAAAGATATTTCTAAATTCATATGGCATGGCAAAAAAACAAGATTTAAATTGTTGCAAGAAGCTAAAGAAAGAGGTGGTTTGGGATTACCTGACTTTAGATTGTATTCTGATGCTTGCTATCTGATATGGTTGAAAGAATGGATTACTTTAAAAAATACAATGCTGTTGGAACTTGAAGGTCATGACTTAGGATTTGGGTAGCATACTTGTGGTATGAAAAATTTAAAATTAATCCATTATTTAAAGACCATTTTCTTAGGCATGCTCGTATTAGAGTGTGGAATAAGTACAAAGGGATCTTGATGCTGAAGATTCTATTATGACTTTCTCCACATGCATCTTTTTACAGGAAGGAGATGACCAAAAAAACCTAAATGGATGATGTATGCAGATATTTTAACTTTTGTTGATGGAGAACCTAAATTAAAGTCAAGAGAAGAAATTGTAAAGTAAAGGTTTTATATATCATTGGTTTACTTATAATCAAATTTTGAAAGGTTTAAGTTGGACAAAAGAAGTTATGTTTTTGCTCAAATGTTTGGAGTTGGAACAAATTTTGTGTGCTCGAGATAATCATTTAATTACAAAAATGTATAAGATGCTGCTGAAACTAAACCTTGAAGATGAATATGTCAAGGAATGTATGATTAAATGGGCCAAAAACTTTGCTTATAATATTTCATTGGAACAATGGGAGTATGTGTGGTCTAATGGAGTAAAATTTACCTTGAATTATGGTCTTATAGATAATTTTTATAAAATGATGTACAGGTAGCACTTATCTCTGACCAATTAATCCAAAATGTACAATGGATCATCTAATAAATGCTGGATACATGCTGAATCTCCAGGTATATTTTACTATATGTGCTAAACATGTAAAGAGGTTAAAAATATTGGTTAAATATAACTGAAGTTATGCAAAACGATTTTTCAATGTAACGTATTAATGAAATCTGAAGCTTTTCTTTTAGGTATAATGGATAAACATTTTGAGAAACAATATGGAGAGTTATTTTTGTATGTCATATCTGCAGCAAGATTGGTATATGTTAGAATGTGGAAGGAAGAGAGGGTTCCTATGGTAGATGACTGGCGTTTAAAACTCATTGATTTGGGTGAAATGGTAAAGCTGACAGCCTCCTGAAGGACAATAATTCAAGGATGTTTTGGGATGTTTGGAAGCTGTTCCAGGACTTTCTGCTGAAGAAATTTACCAAAGAAATTTTTGTAGATGAGCTAGATGGCTAAGAATTAAAATTTATATAATTATAAAGAAATATTGTGTAAAAATGTGATTAAAAAATGGTAAGGGTAAAGGTTTCTTCTTTCAGCTATGTCTGACTCTAGGGGGCGGTGATCATCTCTGTTTCATAGCCAAAGAGCTAACATTGTCCAAAGAAGCTGCCGTGGTCATGTGGCTAATATGACTATATGCCAAGGCACATGGAATGCTGTTACTTTCCCACCAATTTAGATGGTACCTATTTATTTACTTGCATTTTGCATGCTTTCAAACTGCTAGGTTGGCAGGAGCTGGGCAAACAATAGGAGCTCATCCTGTTACATAGCGGCGCATGGATCTTGAACTCAAGCTGCTGATCTTCTAGCTGACAAGCCCAGCATCTTAACTGCTTCCACCATACCACGTGCCCTAAAAAATGTGATTGGAAATATTAAATAATTGATATTAAATTACATAATTTAGATATTGATAAGTTAATGAATAGGTGGAAAAAATGGAATGTGTAATAGGAGTAAAAAGTGTATAATATATACATAGTTTATAGTTTGATAGAACAAAAGTGTATATTATGGTTAAAAATGAATTGTAGAACATAATAATATAGCATATAAATTAAATAATATAAGGTACATAATAAACATATTAATTAGATTAGAATGTAAGAGAGGAAAATATGTGTGTTTTTTGGGGTGGGGGCTTAGGAGGAAGATATCCATACAGAGTTAGATTGGGAATGTTATATGAGAGAGGGCTGTTTTCCTTTTTTTCTCTTTTTCTCCTTTTTCTTTGTTTTATATTGTATATGTTTTGATATGTATTTTGTTTTGTATGTTGTTGAAAATTAATAAAAATTCAAATAAAAAAAGATAATTGATGGTGCTGAGATCCAAGGGAAACACTAATTTAATTCTGAATATTTGTGTTGTATTGACTTTAAGAGGAAAAGTAACTACAAAGGTTGTCTGGCTGGTTTTAAAATGTAGTCAATAAAAAGCTACAGCGTACAGTTCAGCAAATGTCCATCTCAAAAAATTCTCATTGCAATTCAATTCTGAACAAATGACACATTTGTTTTCCTTAAAAATAGCTTCTACATTATGACTAGTTTGTCCTGGTAAACTTTAATTCTGATTCTACCTCCCTCCTGGCTTTCAATTATTTTCAAAATTCACATCAAATCTTTGGTATCTTTAGGACTGTGACAAGTTAGGTTCCTAAATGTGTCCAGATTAACTCTTCTCCCTTCAAACTGCAGGGAAGTTTGAACGAGAGAAGTAGTTTAAAATCTGAAAAAGAATGTTTAAATGAGAAAAATTTAGGAAGAATTTATCTCAATATTATCCCAGTCACTTACCTTGGTAACCAATTTCTAAATGTGGCTTGGGATTGGGAACATGGTTCTCTGACAGAATTTCTTACACCTTAACCCTAGTCGTTCTCAGATTCTTTCCCATCATTTCAGGGGAAATCTGCATTCTCTGGGATTGCCTTTTAGCTTCCCTCGGAAAAAGTATATGTTACTTTAGATATATAAGGTATAAAATAAGCTCAGCCTCATACCTGTAATTCTGCCATTATTTTATCTCCTTCTTCATCCTCTTCATCCTTCATTGGTGTGCTCACTGGTTGAGGGGAGGCATTTTTTTCTGGGAAGAGTTTGGACTGTGCTCCTTGAGCAGAATCTTCACTGCTTTCCTAATTTGCATGAGAAACATATCAAATATATCTGATTTATATACTGCTCACTCAATTACTTCAACTTTTTTATTTGGTCTCCTGGGAAAATCTATACCTTGCCTCATCCTCCCGCCAAAAATTACATCCCTCATGATCAAATCTGGATAGGAAGCATGTTATTGGGGTCCATCTTAACTTGCCTCCTATTTGATTCTAGAATTCATTTATTTTTGCGCTGTGCTTGCCTATTTTATACAAGCAAAGCTTTCAGTGCAGCAAAAGCCAACTTATCCCATAGCCTGATGCTGATATGGAGCCTGAAAAAAAGCAGCTGGCCCAAGAGCATCCAGATGATTTTCCTGCCTAATGGAGGAGCGGCTCCTGTTCCAGGTTCAGCATCATTTGGCCTTTTAGGGCTTTACACATACTTGACTAACATGTGACAATAATATTTCCATGGACTTTCGTTTTCTTATTTAGTTGAACTAATAGATGGTTCAAGGAAGCAAAGAAGAATACGCTGGAACCATTTTATGGAATTGTCCGATTCATTTTGTTCCTTTGTATATTTGAGTTTTACCAAGCCTTAAATATATACAGAAATACACAGAAATAAAGCTTCATGATTGACATTGTACAGGTAATCCTCGACTTACAACTTAATAGAGCCTGCCCTTAAGCAAAAGTAAATATTGGTTTTCAACAAAAACATCATAAATTGTGATGTGACAGCAGGATGCTGCAAGTGGCCATAAATGTGGACAATTACCAATTGCCCAAAATGCAGTCACCTGCCTGTGGGGATATATGTGGCTGTCTGTCTGGATCATACCTTCTGGAGAGGTCCATTGTAACTTCAAGCATCACTAACCAAGTTCTTGTAAGACTGTAAAAGACTAAGTCCCATGTGCTGGGAATAACCAGTTGGTTAATGAGTATACTTATGGCAGAGGTGGCCCTTACAGGCAGCAACATACCTGCTGCCTTCCCCGTATAGTCCCAGCAGCTTTACCTATTAAATAAAATTTTAATACAATTTTAAAATCTTATTTTTAAATTTCATGTCTCTTTAGAAGATTTCATATTTCTCTCCCTCTTTCCCCCCAGCACTTAATTCCTGGTGATATATAAAATATGCCAGATACTATCTTATCCCAAAATGTTTCCTGTTCTGGACACTGAGGTGCCTCCATCATCAAACCTTGGGGATAGCATTATCTTTCCTGGCCATATAACTGACTTCACTCAGTCTTGTGCTTAATCCAGATCCTAGCAAATAGCTTCGCCGTGGCGGTGGGGGAGGTGGAAATTTCATTGCCTTTTCCGGATCCTGTCCTGGTTTTGGACTGTCTTCTGAAAAAAAAATCAAAGATTATTTCCAATGAAGTGGTTTTATATGGTCTACTGAAATATGATCTATTGCTTCAAGTTGAGAATTATGCAATCCATTTACAGTGGATAGAAAAAGTCTACACACTCCTGTTAAAATGTCAGGTTTTTGAGATGTAAAAACAGACCAAGATAAATCTCTTCAGAACTTTGTCCACCTTTAATATAACATATAAGCTATACAATTCAATTGAAAAACAAACTGAAATATTTTTGGGGGAAAATAAAAATAAAAACTTACAATAACATGGTCGCATAAGTGTACACACCCTTTTAAAAGTAAAGATGCAGCTGTGTTCAAAATTAACCAATCACATTCAAACTGATAAGTCAGTCCACACCTTCCATCAATTAAAGTGACTCTGATCAAGCCCATATAAAGTTCAGCTATTCTAATAGGATTTTTCTGACAGTTATTCAGTTGCCTCTTACAGCAGAAGCCATGGTCAGCCAAGAGTTTAAAAAACATCGAAGGGATTTCATTGTTGGAAGGTGTCTCACAGGAGAATTTCCAAGGCATTGGATATGCCATGGAACACAGCGATGACAGTCATCAACAAATGGAGAAAATAGGGTACAACAGTGACATTACCAAGAACTGGATGTCCCTCCAAAATTGATGGAAAACAAGAAGAAAACTGGACCAAGAGGTTGCTAAGACGCCTACAGCAACATTAAAGAAGCTGCAGGAATTTCTGGAAAGTACTGATTATGTACCACACGTGACAACAATCTCCTGTATTCTTCATATGTCTAGGTTGTGGGGTAAGGTGGCAAGATGGAAGCCTTTTCTTACCAAGTAAAACTTCCAAGCTTGGCTACATTTTGCAAAAACCGACATCAGGTCTGACAAAAGCATGTGGGAAAATATGTAACAGTTTGATGAACATTTTGACCATAATTCCAAAAAGTATGTTTGGTACAAAAACAAAATTGCACATTACCAAAAGTACACCATACTCACAGTGAAGCATGGTGATGGCAGCATTATGCTTTGGGGCTGCTTTTCTTCAGCTCAAACTGGGGCTTTAATCAAGATGGAGGCAATTATGAACAGTTCCAAATATCAGTCAATTCTGGCATAAAACTTCAGATCTCTGCTAAAATGCTGAAGATGAAGAGGAACTTCACCTTTCAACATGACAATGACCCAAAGCATACCTCCAAATCCACAAAATAATGGTTTCATCAGAAGAAAAGCCAACTTTTGGAATGACCTAGCCAGAGCCTGGACCTGAATCCAATTGAAAATCTGTGGGGTGACTTGAAGAGGCTGTGCACAGGAGATGTCTCTGCAATCTAATAGATTTGAAGTATTTTTGTAAGGAAGGGTAGGCAAAGATTCCCAAGGCAAGATATTCCATGCTGACAGACTCCTACCCCAAAAGACTGAATGCTGTCATATAGTCAAAAGACCTTTCAACAAAGTATTAGTTTAAAGGTGTGCACACTCATGAAAACACATCATTGTAAATTTTTATTCAATTGAATTGTACATCTTATATGTTATATTAAAGGTGAAAAAAAATTCTGAAGTGATTTATCTCAGCTTGATTTTTTTTATTTCAAAAACTTGGCATTTTAACAGGGGTGTAGACTTTTTTTATCCACTGTATTTCTATATCTGATAGTTAAGACAAAAATCTAAACAAAGAAAATTTGCACATTGCTTTTGAAGAAATAAATTTTTTTATGTTGATGAAGCCCAGCAGCAAACCAAAATTAAGCAAGATGGAAGAGCAAGAATTTGGATTTCCATTCTATCCAATTTTGAGAAGCTTAACAAACATTAATTATGACTGGTATAAGAACTGTGTAGCACTAAGAACCGATTTGGGATGTCTACAGAGAAGAGTGAAAAAGAGGCTAAGTAGTGGCTATAATGATGTGTTACATATAAAAAGCAGAAAGGGATGATCACTGCCACTGTCTTGACTTTTTTTATTCTACCATGTGCTTTTTTACTTTCCTTTCTCCCTCCTCTCTACTTCCTGCTGTGTCCAATTTGAAAAATTTGTTTTTCAATTGAATATTAACCTGAAGATGGAAACTCTATTGCTTAGATTCAATGTGTTCTGGAAGTCCTTCCAGCTGTAGAATGGATCACAAGTATTTATGGATCATAAGTACTTCCTACATCATGGAAAAAGCAAGGGAATTCCAGAAAAACATCTACTTTTGCTTCATTGATTACGCGAAAGCCTTTGACTGTGTGGATCACAACCAAATGTGGCAAATTCTAAAAGAGATGGGAGTACCAGACCACCTTACCTG
>JANHZU010008392.1:83912-105818 GCA_032468055.1 Acrochordus granulatus
AGAAATTTTAGATGTGTATGTGTGAGCATAAAGAGAAATATATATGTATATGAATGTATGTGTGGGTAGAGAGAGGGGGAGGGAGATTATTTTAGGATTTCAGGACACTCTCTGAGTTTATCTTGCAGAAGAACATGTAATATTTGGTGCAAAGACAATTCATCTGCACTCACAGTGAGGATAATATGCTGATGAAAAACATTATTGGAATGGTTAGTGCTTATTTGCATTATGTCAGTATTCCTGAAAGATTTTGGGAGCGAAAAACAAGCAGAACAATTGGAGAGACAGGTTCCATCCCCACTGGGTTGCAGAGGGATCTTGAGTTTTTCCTCAAGATCTGGTGCATAGTCTGACCACAGTTCCTGCTTGGAATGAGAGGTCAGCTGAATCTCTGGATTGGATCTCCCCTATGTAACGTCTCCTCTCTCAAAGATCCCAGAACTCCTTTTTTTAAGAATTTTATCACACACACAGGTGGTAACATACCAATATTCCTTCCTCTCCCTATTTTCCCCACAACAACAAATCTGTGAGGTGAATTACAGCTGTGACCAAGGATGCTTTACACCATTTTGTCCAGTGTGACAATTAATGTGATTCCTGGAGTGGGAGGCACTGCTCAGTCACTCCTCTCAAATGGTCACCTCCCAAATGGATGACTACAAGATGCTCTTGATAGGGCTTTCCTTAAAGACCATCGAGAAGCTGCCACAGGGCCAGAGTGTAGTAGCAGAGGCAGTTATGGGTACACTCTATATGGCCATATTACACCTCTGTTGCGCAAACTTCACTGGCTTCCAGATTGGACCATAAAGGACTGTCATCTATGAAGCTCTTCTTGGCTGGCACTGAGTTATTTTCAGACTCTTTCCAATTGATTCTATCTGCCCCACTTGGTCCGACAGGAGAGGCCTTCTTTTGTATCCCATCAGTTAAAGAGGGCTATAGTGGGAACCAGAAGAAGGGTCTTTTCTGTCCCAGTGTCTGCCCTATGGAACACTGCACCCAATGAGGTGAGAAAGGCTCCGATTCTGATGGCTCTGGGAAAGATTTGAAGACTGGATGTGTTTCTGGGCATGAAGGTCAGTAGATCAATGAGAGTCTGTGAGATGCTCTTATTTCATTGTGATTTGTGTTTGTCCTCAGTTGCCATTATTGGTTTCTATTTTATGGTTTATTTTTGTATTACATTCTTAGCTTATCCTAGCTATCCAAGTGAGCCAGTTTGGGGTCATGATTAATGCATCAGGCTAGAAACTGGGAGACTGGAAATTCTTGTTCTGCTTTACGCACAAAGCCAGCTGGGTAAACTTGGGCTAGTCACTTTCTCCCAGTCCTAAAAAGGAGGCAGTGGCAAACCACTTTTGAAAAACCTGGGCCACTTTTGAAAAACCTTTTTTTTGAAAAACCTGGTCCTTTTTTGAAAAGGAGGCAGTGGCAAACCACTTTTGAAAAACCTTCAGGGACTTGTCCAGGCTGGCTCTGAGAATCAAACGCAATTGAATGGATTGGTGGGGGGGAAGGCATCCAGAGTCACTATGGGAAGTTGGGCAGCCATAGAAATTGGTTGGATGAATCAATGAATTAGTAATCCTTATATAATTGTAAATATTGATTTAACATCTTTAATAGGCCAGATTTACAAATGGAGATTTTACATGAGTGCAGCATTAGTGCTGTTCATCTTTTCTGTACTTTCCACTTAAAATGAAAGGGCAGAGTAATCCCTCCTTCTTTGGGGCACCCTAAGATCATCCAACTCTGATTAAAATAGTATAAATAAATCTATGTTCTTGAAATATTGAAACCTTGACACCTCAGCTTATCTTACCAAACCACCCACAGTGTAGTGGGAAGAAACAGCATTGGAAGGCTGTCCACCATTTGGATGGTTAACTAGCAACCCCTTCAGGAAAGATAGTGGTGCCAAAGATCCTCATGTGACAAATGGTAAGGGACTTTCATTGCTCTAGTCATCAAAGTGCAACTATGATGGGGAATTTACTAGCCAGACAAATCATAGATCTGTACACAGAACCTAAATGAGTGGTGATGAAAATGTGAGATCTGTTTAAAAAACAGCCCTAAAACTGAGAGAAATCCTGCCAGGGCACAACCACAAGGGGCAGGACCAAGAGAAGTATAATGAATGGACTTTACAGAATTATCTAGAACCCAAGAATATCATATTTTCATCATGGTCTGAGGTCTTTCCCTGCAGAACCAACAAAGCTAACAACCAAGCATCTATTAGGCAAAATCATTTCCAGGTTTGGGGTACCTTAAAATATGGGATCAGATTCCAGGGCATTTCCCAAGTGACCCAACAAGCATCAAAAGCCTTGCAGACCAGTTAGAAGCTACATTCTGTTTGATGATCCCAGAGCAGGGAGCAAATTGAACAAATGAACTAAACTCTTAAATGCTATCTATCTAACGTGTGCCAGGAAGCCCATTTAAAATGGCCATAGGCTCTGCCACGAGCCCAGTTGAGAGTTAGAGTATCATCTAGAATAAATTGGGAATTAGTTATTTTGAGATTCTGTACAGAAAACCATACCCAGTAGCTTACTAATGCACATGGTATCAAATTATTGTGTGAAATGAAATTCTTAAATAGTATATGGTTCACTTCTCTGCTATCTTGTCTTCATAGATACACTCAGGTTCACCAGCCTCTGTTGCTAGATGCTGCAATCCATAACATCAAACCATGAGATTGGGTCTATCTGAAATTCTGGAAGGATGAGGCTCTGCAACCAAAGTGGAAGGGGCTGTTTCAGATGATGCTGACAACTCACACATCCTTGAAATTAATAGGAGTTAAGCCATGGATCCACTATACTAAAGTGAGCAGCAAAGTCAGACACTCCATCAGAGAGGGTGTCCAAGAACAATGGATAATTGAACCTGTGGAAAACTTAAATTTTTGTTTATATGTCAGGTAGATGGGCAGTAAAAAGGAAACTGCCTTTAGCTCTCTTATGGTTGTGTGAGACAGTAATTAATGGCAAGATTTTGGTTTATTGGTATTTGCCTTATGACAATTTTTTTACCCTATTTTAAGCTTATTTCATTAAAATGGCTTACCTGTGTTTGTCCTCGTATGTGTCACAATGAAAGAGCCAATTGTTTGCAGATACCCAAAGTCTAAAACTGACACCTGGTCATATTATGGGCCATGTCCAGGCTGCTCTCAACAAGAGATTGTTGTCGCAGATGTAAATGGGCAATTCCACTGTATTGCACTTTCCTCTGGAACAGGGAAGTAATTCTTAGAACTCATAACCAAAATGGATGAGAAACTTCTTCCTAAGAATCCATTTGACCCCTTGATTTTTAAGAGTCCCAATAACCTTTACCTTCCCACCTGAATGGGAATTTCTATCCCTTTCATGACCATCAGCTCAGCTTAATTACGCCAGTTATGTTGACCAGAAATGGCCAGCACTCTGGTGGTTCGAGCTACAGCTCCGCATGATGCCATGAGCTCCTGTTACTCACCTCCAGTTCCTGCCCACCCAGCAATTCAAAAGCACATGAAAATACATGACAGACAGCGAGTTGGCATGGGACATTGTGAAGTTCTTCCATAAAAAGATTTAGTATGTTGTTGTTCACTGTAATGAGGGATGAATGAGGTACCTGTATTTTCTGGTTATTGATTGTGGTTACTTTTGCTGATTCCACATAGGTTGGAGAGCTTGACAAAGTTGTATTTGCCCCTTGGCTATTAGTCAGAGGAGAATTTGGGACATGACTGACCAATGTGAAAAAATGTTGAGACTGATGGGTGATCACTGGAAAACCTTGCACATGATGCAGTGTCACAGTGGAGAGAGGAATCACTTCAGATTTAACAGATGTTTCTGCTGGGGGCTCAGCAACATCTCTCCTCTGTCTCTCTTTGTATATATATATCTATATATCTATAAAGGTAAAGGTTTCCCTGCCAGTTGTGACCAACTCTAGGGTACAGTGCTCATCCCCGTTTCCAAGCCAAAGAGCCAGTGTTTGACCAAGGATGCTTCCGTGATCATGTGACCGGCATGACTAGATGCCAAAGGCACATGGACACTGTTACCTTTCCCACTGCAGTAGTGGTATCTCTTTATCTACTTGAATTTTTACATGCTTTCAAACTTCTAGGTCAGCAGGAACTGAGGCTGAACAACAGGAGCTTACCCTGCTGCATGGCAATGCTGGGTCTTGAAATCGGGCCGCTGGCAAGCTGAGCATCTTAACCACTTGCACCACTGCATCTTACTCATATCTATGTCTACATCTACACTTAACTAGCTAGCTATCTTGTCTGAAAGCCATTTAACCTTTTTCTCCCAAACATTGACCATGTGGATTAAAAAAATTAAATGCAGTTTTTCAAACTAGTGCCTTCCAGAGATATTGGATTGCTGCTTCCCTAAGTCCTGGCTTTTAATGTCCTTGGCTAGAGCAAGGATGGACAATTTTTCTGGATTCCAAGCCTGAAATTTTTCAACTGTGGTGATCATGATTATGAGAGAGGGTGTCGGATTAAGACAGAGAGGGTGTCGGATTAAGACGTTCTACCCCTTTCCCAAATGTGATGTTGACATATTCAAGAAAGTCCAGTGTATTGGTGCATCTATTTTCCCTTTTATTATACTGAGAAAGAATCTATAGAAATAAATGTGAATAAAACAATAGAGCTTCATATATTCTATAGGTTGTCTAATCCTCAGTTCTGTGGACAGGTATTTTTGTCAAACTGATTCAGATCTGTTTTAACAAATTCTTTTTGTTTATACTGGCAAAATAGTACCTCCAAACAATCTCATAGGCCGATCTCCTTGCTAAGTGTTCTGAAGAGAAAAAAAATCATTTTTTGTTTTGCAAAAACCATATCAAACATATTATTTTAAAACAATAGCATAACTGGCTTATCATTCAGTGAAGGATGATTTTGAGGGGTGAGTTCAAATGTGAAGATTAGCTCAGATTTGCTGACTGAACTTTTGATGTCTTTTTCAAAAAGTGGCTTTTGTTTACCCTCCACAAGATTGAAAATTGAGAGGATAGCACTTGAAGGAGGAAGAGAAAAGGGAACCTGCTTGTCAACATGCAAACATGAGGTCCAAATTATATTTCTGAAATTGTGTTCCCTGTAATGAACTCTAGCCATGTTCTAAAACCCAAATCTTATTCACCTGGAAATATTGAACTGAAAACACAAGGTTTGCTAGGCAGGAAAATATATTTCCATAACAGGAATACAGAGTTGCACAACAACATCTTGTTTCAAGTTCATCACACGGTTGTGATGTTTTTGTTTATGGGCTTTGGATAGGAAAATTCAATACATATTCTTTTCTACTTTTTAAACAGCTGAACTGAAAGGAGAAGTCCTTGGTAGAAGAGCTAAGGACTAGCTAGTTGGATGAGGACATGACAGGAATTCAGATGTTAGCAGCCTGGTGTAATGAACTTTTACTGGGGAAGCTTCAAAAGAGCGTCAGTGAGGTTTTTTAAATCGCTCCTTAACTAGGCTGTCTTCCTTTTTTTTAAATTTGCTGTCAGAGATACCATTAACAACAAACTTAACAGAGGCTAACATGATTTACATTAGAGCTGTTATATTCTGGGTGCAAGTATCCAGTCCCCCACTAAATGTCATCACACAGGAGTTTCTGTATGGATTTTTTGCCATCTGTGGGCATTCGGAGTTTTGCAGCCTAGATAAAGTAGCTTTAATAACATATTCCAGGATTTGTTATTGTAATAAATAAATAAATAAACCTACTAGTACTAAGCATATTAAGCCTTCCCATTGTGTTAATTAATTGACCCTTAGGGTCAATAAAATTAAAGAACTAGGAGTGTTAATTGGGCTGAACTTAATCAGATTCATGAGAAGGCAAGCAATACTATTTTCTTAAGCAAAGTTGATTTTACCTTTCAAAGTGACACTAACGCTAACTGTTAAAATGTTTGTTAAAAGCAACCTGCTTTGGGATCAGCTGTAGGATTGTCAGGTAAGTTTATTATTTTCCTTTATTTGGTGTATTTATATGTAGGGCAAAATTGTAATAAGATAGATTGTAAAAATATTCTTTCTAGTGTTTGACTGATAAATACTGTAATTATGAATATGTTGAAACATACAGTATATAAATGGCATACATTTCAACAGGTCAGAGTAGCTTAAACAAGTATCACTTCTGGTCAGGATCTCCATCATGCTCCAGACTCTCTTCAGAGATCTAGTTTATGAGATTTTCTTTTAAAAATCTCACAGCTTCCACCTTAATACAGAGAATAACTCATATTTTATTCTGTGATGTTGGAAATTCAGCTGTGCAAATAAAAGCCCATGAACTACTTCTGAAGTGCAAGATGCATTAAGTTCATATATCAAAGTTATCATTTTATCAAATTTAATTATGGAGAAAATTATAAACTAGTTACATCATGAATCATATATAGATCATGGATTTTGGTTTAGTGATATGTGTAGCCAGGTTCAAGCCTATTCAACATGATTCTTATTAGATTATTAAATTCATTTATGCTTGTTCAGAGTAAATTGTTTGAAAAGAATGTGGCAAGGATAAAAATGAGGGATGACCTCTTGTTATTTCTTTGAACCACCTAGAGGAAAGGCAGCATATAGATATAAAATATACAACATATAATAAAAGCAATGAAACAAACTATATTCCAGTTTACCGTCATGAGTTGATCCAGCCAGTGTTAGAGGCATGGGCCTATTATTCATATAATAAAGAAAAAGGATAGGAGCAGGAGAATCCAAGCTTTGAATCTTCATTTTGATATGCAAGTATTAGGTGGAAAGCTCAGTTTCATGTGAAGAGAGCACACAGACCACCATTCAGATGTCTGATAAATACAGTGTTACTTTATCTTATGAATTATCTTACAAACATTTCTTGATTTTGTTTTACTTTTGTAGAGCGTGTAAAGTGCTTTTCTTTTTATCCCTGAAGCAGGGTATTGTAAACTTTTTTTTTTACAAAAATTAGTATTACTGATATGTTTAAAATATATCAGAATCTAAGAGAGAAAGATTCACATGCATACATAGATATACATGCATGGACTGTAAAGATGGGATGAGAAAGTAGCACCAACCTGAAGCAGGTAGGACTGGTGAAAATGACATATTTTAGGGAATATCTAAAGTGTTTCTCAATCTTCCTGGCTAGAGAAATCTGGGAGGTCCTCACCTTGGCAACTTTAAGACGTGGACTTCAGCTAGTGAAAAAAACTGATTTAGAAGTCCGAAATGACAGCCCTGTAAATTTGCATTTAGGCCAATCTCTATCATCCTATCTATTATCTCATACTTTACGGCTTCACAAAAGGAAACCTTGAGCTTTCCTCACCTTAATCCCACCCTTCAAATGAAAAGAATTCTAAGGTTCATGTCCCAATCTTAGACATGGAATTCAACAAAACTAGTTCCCTGGAAAGCTAAAAGAATCAAACTAGATTTGAAGACAGCTTTGTTTTTTAGTTTCCATTTCCAGATTGAAAATTCTTGTTTTTATGTCATAATATTCCATTAAAATATTTTGTACCCTCTTATCCTTTGTATGTTTGGATTTTATATTCTATTCTTTGGAGGCAGCATTGTCAAAGGTGGATAACTACAGGAGTTAAAATCCAGCACTTTGGATAATACCACATTGGAGTATAGTGATACAAACAAAGAGAGAGACATAACTAATACTTCAGTGTCAAATATATTTATCACTTGTCCCTATTTTCATTAAATGAATGAAATTTATCAGCAGCTCAGCAACTTATTTTTAATCCCGGCTACAGTTTGTAGAATTGTTTCTCACATACGCATTTAATATACTGATATCTAAACTTATCAAATATTTTCATCAAAGATACTGCACTGACCAAGAAAAAAAATGTGTATTTTAAACTACACCATGACTTAGATGGAAAAGAAGGAATCTGGGAAGACCATTGAGAGAATTATACACAATTCTGCAGCTGTCAGAGAATAAACAAAGAGTTATACTATATAAAACTTTTTAATGGACGGAGAACCAATTTTCAGAAGTCTCCAAGCTGTTTGGGGAATTCTGGGAATTGAAATGTGTCCATTTTAAAGTTTCCAAGATTGAAAACACTGGTCTATGCTATTTTAATTTCTTTCTGGTTCATCATCTCTGCCTAGTTTCTTCTGCTGAGTAGAATTTCTTTCTTCAAAGGAAAGAATCACCTAATTCTTCTCTTCAAGTTCTTGTACTGTTTACCTTAAACTTATGACATCAACTTGACTGAGTTCCTCACATGTTCTGTTTCTTCCTGCCTCCACAGTCTTCTTTGCCTCATTTTGAGGAATCAAAGTTTAAACAAATTCAACTATGAAAAGGAAAGCTGAAATCATAAAGAGAACTTACTTCCAATCTATTTATTGCATGCTCTTACTTCACAGTAAATTATGATATAATAAAATGTTTACTGCATAATGAAAATATAGACAGAATAGTATTGAATTTGTGCCATTCTATTACTTGGTAATAGAGTAGTGAGTGAAAATCTTTGAGCAGGAGTCATATTCAGTGGGAGCCATATCATCAAGTTGTAATTTTATACTTGCTTCATACTTTCTTTTTTAGCTGAACCAATATTGGATAATATATTAGTTCTATCTCAGTTATATTCATTGGCATTTATTTTCTCCTATTTTCTTCTAAGCCAATCTTCTTTAAGCCAGCTAATTTGGAATTATCTAGTATGACTGCCAACAGCTTTCAGGACCTCAAGTAGAAAAGAAGTATTTGCCAATCCTGAAACCCTTGGGTTTCAGGATTGGGGATCTGTGGCTTTCCAGGTATTACCAAATAAAAACTTCCAGAATCCCTTATCATCATTCATGTTGTTTGGAACTATTGGGAATTGTAATTCATCATCATCTGTACTTTGAAAATCATGGTCAAAATGTGATCAGTCAAACATTGTTCAGTAAAACATAAACCTTTGGTCTAACAACATGTGAGTTCCTTGAACAAGTAGTTGTATAAATTAACTATTAAGCAAATAAATTTTTCTGATCCTCTGTAGAGCCAGCTTAGACACTGACATATATCCTGACCATTAGTGCTTAGTTTGGCTTGTAGAGGCTTTCCAGGATCACAGCTCAGAGTCTTTTTTGGTTTTTCCTTTAAATGGAGGGAGATGCACTTGGAGCTTTCCACCTGATGCTCTTTCTGAAACCTGATGCTCTTTCTACTACACCTCACTTATAGTTACCAGAATTAGGCTGCAAAAATTCAGATGCTTACTACATGAAGTTATTTATATTTATATCCCACTGAAATCCAGTAGGACTCCTGGCAGTTCTACAGGAATACAAGAATTATTAAAACATAAATGGACCAATTAAAACAATGAAAAAAAATCCCTGAAACACACAAAAATTAAAGAATCCAAAATCAGGCATGTTATTGTAATGTATTCTCCTTATCCAATTTCAACTTCCATTCAGAATGAATAAACCAACAGAAAAATACTAAATTCTTGTATGTAAATTTGAGCTTTTTAGGAGATGGGGCAGGAAACTGGTATACTAGTTAAGAAAAGAAAAACTCAACTCTACATGAAAAAAATCCAGTACTGAATGCACTCTGTAAATACCAGATACAATTGCTTTTTCTTCTGTCATTAGTTTTAGATCATAAAGGCAACCTAATTAGTCTTTTCCTCCAGGAACAACTGAAATATATATTAAGACTCAGCTGTTGTTGTTCAGTCACACAGTGGTGTCTGACTCTTCGCAACCCTATGGGCTGCATTACGCCAGGCCCCCCTGTCTTGCACTGCCTCACGAAGTCTTCCTAAGCTCACACTCATCACACCGACTATGCTATCTGTCCACCTCATCCTCTGCCGTCCCCTTCTCCTCTCCCCTTCAATCCTTCCCAGCATCACAGTCTTCTCTAATGAATCCTCCCTGCGCATTATGTGGCCAAAGTACTTGAGCTTCAGCTTCAATAAATGTCCCTCCAAAGAGCAATCAGGCTTGATTTGCTATAGGATTGACTGGTTTGATCTCCTTGCCGTCCAAGGGAGCCTCAGTAGTCTTCTGCAGCAGCACAATTCAAAGGCATATTAAGACACAGTAAATTTATATAAATAGAGCTTTTCTTTTTTATGAGGATACAGCTTTATATTAGGAAGAGTGTTAACATGGTGTAATATAAATTAGATACTATCTAGGATGAAAACAACATGCTGATTATGCATCACCATAATACTTAATTAATGCGTCTCCACCTTAATCGTTAAACATACCATTAAGTGCATCATTATAAATAAATATATCACTAAATTCACAACTACACCAACAGAAATTATAATAGCAAACACACTGGGGGAAGTCATTTTGGGGGAATGCAGGGAGAAATAACGATTCATTTCCCACCTAAAATTCCAGGGAAAATCATCTTTCATTATACAAACATAAATTTAACTCCCTTTCCATCCACCCCCACCTCCAAGGAAATTGCAGTATGTGTACAATCAGAACTACAATCTGGCTACGGAGATAAAATATGATATATCCTCCATGTCTGCTATTAAATACATTATTCTTGACGGAGCTGCAAATGGCACAGTCAGTTATGATTTCCAAAGCCCTGTGAGCAGCATATAGAAAAAAGCTAGAGCCCAGTGAAAGGTATATTCCAGACCCCCCCCAAAAAAGTTGTTTCTCTGCAGGTCTTTTGAAACCTGGGGTCAATGAGGGCTCAATGTAATGATAGTTCTTCAGCTCCCTGATGCAACTCACTCACTCGACTAATTCTAGATACACGTCTGGCTTAAATCCAGAGCACCTTGCTTCCTCTTACCTGGTTTCATTCTCTTTTGATATTACTGCTGTTCCATAGCCAAAAACCTTCTTGTCGGGAATGGCAGGGGCCGCCTCAGCCATGCCAGAGAGAGCTAGGGCATTTCGAGCTTTCCCTTCCACAAAGACAGGAGTCCCTGGATCTTTCCTGAGAGACTGTCGAACAGGGGATGACCTGTCAAGATGAAGGGTGTGCGGCAATACTTGGGTGTTATGGTGTGCATGAATGTCTATCATTCGAATGTCAGCCACTCTGTGAGGAGAGGCAGGAGGAGTTTTGGAACTCAGAGTTGGCAAATGGCTGTCAGGATATTTCCTTGATTTCTGCCGATATAGTGATTGCTCCACAAGTTCGGCTTGGACAGGAGGACTGCAGTAAGCGCCTGAAGACCTCATTGTGCTACGATGGTAGGCAATGATGTGATCGGGTACATCAAGGGGATGTCCTGTATGTGAACTAGCAACGCTCATTCTGCCTTCGTGGTACAAATAGGGGTCAGTGAACAGTCCTTCGTTTCGGAAAAGAGTAAGGGTCTTGTTGCCCATGTCTTCATCTGGTTTCACATCCCTCCTTTCCAAGATGGCACTCGGGCTTGGTGAGATGGATCGTGGTGCAGGCATGTTAGAAAGCCTGTCTCGGGGAACGGTTGCATTGCCAGGGCCACTGACTGGCCTAACACTGCTATAGGGGATCCGGGATGGAGAAGGCGGCATTGAATGTGGCACTGGCACAGGAGGAGGGGAAGTTGGAAGTGCATGAGGAGGATGTGAAACAGATCCTGGCCAAGATGTATTTGGGAAGATTTCTCTCTGCATCTGCATCTGCAAGATAAAGACATCGACTTAGGCATTTGTTTTGGGCTGCTCAAGACAGTGTGATGATACATCATTACTAACATCATCATCACCATCACCATCATTAATTATCCAAATTTTCATTAGCTGCAGAATAGCAAATTCAACCATACCTAGTATTCACTGCTGTAGGAAAACTGGTGATGAACATCAACAGTATTAAAAGCTCTTTCCCAAGAGACATTGTTCATTTTTAAAATCTACAATGTAATTTGTTTTTATAGCTACATTATTTGGATTTCAAATAGCCATTTATTGCCTTCCAGAGAGAGGAAATGTATTTACTAAGTAAGTCATCTTCCAAGAATGTGCCATCAGTTACACTGTACAATGAAAAGCATACAGTATATACTTTAAGAGACAAGACAGGCACAAAAAAAGAAAGAAAGATGGGGACTGTTTTAATTTTTAATCAGAATTGAAAAGCAAAAATATTTAGGAAACATCAGGAAGAATCCCCTTTGGAGAAAATCTCCAGTACATTCAATGACCTCCATTTAGACATGCACTCATGTGAAAAACTAATATATTATGAGCAGTAAAATCTCAAAGTTCTTTGTGTTGGGTGGAAAAGAAGAAGTTCTCTGCCTTCAACTATTTCTCTAGGATTGCAGCTACAACCAAACAAAAATGCTGCTCACGTATACAAATATTACAGACAGGTTTTATTCAATAAGAATGATGTTAGGTACAAAGCACCTAGCAGCAAATTAAGTACAATGCCCTGATGTTAAATCCCCATAATATTCCATCTCATTGGGATGTAGTGTATGCTGCATGATGATCTTACTTATCTTTCCACAATTTTAAGACATAGAGAGGATGTTTCCCGCTGTGTGGCAATCACAAGATTCTCAGCACTGCTACCAAAATACAGGATTGCAACCTCTCCCTTCCCCATTCATAAGCTTGTTTTTATCATGATGTCAGTTCCTCTGCCAGAATACACAGTAACACTTCCTATTGCACCCTTGCCACAGCCAGGACCAAAAAAGGATCCTTCTACTGATCAAAATTCAAAGTGAATAATACTGGACAGCTAATACTGCAGCAACTACAAAAACAAGCAAGAAATAAGGTATGGTAGAAGGTGCAGGATGTGAAGCATTATAAACAGACAACAAACAGCACAGTCAAGCTTCTCAATCACTTGTGATGTGACAAATAAACATTTCAGGCTTTCTGACATATGCAATGCAAATTCATCTATCCACTGCAAGTATATTCATAAAGGACTGATGGCTAATCCTGACTCCTTCAAAAGAGACACATTTTTTCCTCCACTGCTTTCAACTGATTTATTTATTTCTTAAATTTATATGTCGTGGATCTCATTATTTAGCAATCACTAAAAAGTTAAAAACTAATGATATTAAAATTAATTTAAAATTAATCAGATGGGGAGGCAATAAGATGCACATGGAGGGAGGCATGATTGACTTAATTTGCCAACCACTCCATGATGATAAATCCCCATTGGGGTCCCAAGCTCCAATCTCCTTAGGGCTATATTTCTAAAAACAATAGATTTATAAAAATAAGCATTATATTATTAACAAGAACACAAATCAATAGCTCCAGATTGGTTAATTTAATGAGCAGGATAAAATAAGGGTGTTTCAGGGATGATCCACCTACATGGAATACCCTCTTGAAAGACTTACATTCAGCTTTTGACCAGTCTATTAAACCCTCTTTGCATTAAATGGCAGCCTGCTTTTTACTAATCAGACTGAAATGTTGCTTTGATTCACATAAACTTCCAGCAAAGAAAGGAATTTTGAATTATCAATTATAACACCCAATTGCACATTTGTTAGGAAGCAGAGACCAATTTGGATGTCCTCAGTTTTAACAAAATACATAGTTATATGGACTGATATAGTGAATTATCAGTCACCAGTGAGGCAGAAAATTTTTCCTCTAAAAAGTTCATCGTGTAGGAAATAATAGCCTTCTGATTTGTATTATTCTGTTGTCACATGTACATATATGCATCCACACCTCCCAGATACTTGATTTTGAAAGATAGACCTTCATTTCACATTAGTTTTATGGAGGTATGTATGATCTAGATGTTATGCACAGATACATTTCTTAAACATATGCATTTAATACCCTTATCAAACAGATTATCCCAGAAAGAAAATCACATCAGTTTATCATTATATTGCAACAACTTCATTATATATTGAAATCTAAGCAAATACATACACTGCTTATGGTCTCCCTTTCCAACTGTGTTTATAAAGCAACAGTATTATAAAGCAACAGTAGATTTACACATATGCAACCTTGTTCCTTCCACCCAATATCCCTTTCAAGCACAGGTCTTTTACATCAGTTTTTCTCAAACTTTTTTTAGTTGTTTCATTATTAAATTTTGTTGAAGAAATATTGAAAAGGCAGTATACTGATTTTACGGTCCAAACTGCCAGTGCATTTCTCCTCCCAAGCTTTTCTTTTCTGCGAAAAAAGAAAAGAAAAAGGCCACTTACATTAAACTCAGCAAGTCTTTCTGGTAGTTCAGTCAATCAATAAATTGCACCTCATATTTTGCAATGCTTTGCTTTCCAATCTATAAAGGGGATAGACAGGGTTCTTACATCCATCTTCTTGAGAATGATCAGTATCAAGGAAGACTTGACCCTTGTATTGGTCTGAAGAATGCCCTGCTCGCTCCTCTCCTTTTTCCAAGCGGCACTATTCCAGTAGACCGAAGTACTTTTTCTCCACAACAAACATCTCAATTTTTCCTCCTCTTGTAAATTAGTTACTAAATAACACCCTTTGGCATGTCATCAAGGCAGAAACCCTGCAACATTCCAGACTGCACATTGGCTTCCTGAGTAAAGCACACACACAAAAAGCACAGAACATGGCAATTTTTAAAGAATACAATCTTCCAGAGAAAGAGGGAGAGGGGAAAGAAACAAGGGATATCCATTTGAAGTGTCCTAACATTAATTGCACAACAAAAACATTTCAAAATGTTTATAATTCAGTAAACAGAAACCACTAACAAAAATCACATCTTATTTCAAAAAGACATCTAAACACGCCTGCTTCATCTGCAGCCCAGATGAACAGCTGAAAAAAGTCTGCCTTTTTAACCACACCAGGAAAAATCAGGCCTGTCTATTATTTTACTTATTATTTAGCTGCTTTGCCAGTTAAACTTTGGGAGTCACCATAAATCAATTCCAGTCCTATCTACAGAAGGTTACACATGCAATTAGGTTGGGTTGGTGTGGGAAAGATAGAAAGTAATGAAAACATGAACTGGGTCACCTTTGCGATTTTCTATGGATACTAATGAACATAAAACATTCTTGCTTTAAGTCATCCCAGGGCCCTCCAGATGTGCTAGACAACAATTTCATCCTTTCCGGCTTGTAGGGACTTTAGGTCTTAATCCCATGCATCTGAAGGGCTTTGGATAGGAGAAAGTTGCTGTAATGGGAGATATACCTACTGGCAAGAACATTTGGAAAGTCAACTGGTTAATGGAGTCCAGTGTCCCAGACTGTGGCTATTATGTATAATTAAATAATAAATTTTAGTCCCTGTCTGTCTCTGTATCATGCATGTGCCTTAAAGTCAGCTCAAATTCCTGAACAGAAAAAAAGTTAATGAAGGCAAATAACCAATCAAAAAGATCTGTTTTTAAGACCACATATTCCAATTGCCAGATGTGAGGGTTTAGGAACAGGATGCTTATCATGACAAGATTTGGCTTCTGAACCTCCCTGAAACTTTTGGCTCATCTCTGATTCAAGAAAACAGAAGAAACCTTAGAATTATAGAAATCTTATTTATTTCTCACATGTATATGCTACCAATCTTGCAAGCGGTTAAGAGCTTGGCTTGTTGAAAGTTAGCTGCCCAAGTTCAAGACTCAGCATTGTTGTGCAGCAGGGTGAGCTGCTGCTGTTCTGCCTCAGCTCCCACCAACTAAGTGGTTCAAAAGCATGCAAATGTGAATAGATAGATAGATACTGCCCCTTCCAGAATACTGGCCCTTCCAGCAGGAAAGGTAACAGTGTCTGTGCGCCTTTGGTGTCTAGTCATGCCGGCCACATGACCACGGAAGAGTCCTCAGACAAACATTGGCTCTTCGGCTTGGAAATGGGGATGAGCATCACACCCTAGAGTCGGTCACGACTGTCAGGTAACCTTTGCCTTTAATCTCAGAAAACTAAGAAACCTTAGAACCTTAAAATTTCTCCCATAATATTATGGGTTGATATAGTGCTCTGCTTGCTGACCTAAATGGGGTACTTAATCTGCCCTGAACCTTAGAAAGTCAAGGTCTGAATGAAAAAAACAAGTTGAAAAACTTGCACACAGTTTTTTACAAGCTTTAGTTGTAAATTAAAGTAAACTCTTTGTTGAATCCTACACATTAATCTTCAAGGACATTAAATATCAAATTAAATTAAATAATTTTCATTTAAGATCTTGTTGAAATACAGCAATCCTCTGAATTATTTCCTGTGAGGAAGGAAAAATGCCCTCCTTGCTTTCAGAGTTCTGTGTTTCTTACAGTTACTTTTGAAAAACACATACAAACTCTGGCTTTCTAGAACCAATCATTTTCCATCTCTGTTGGGCAATATATCTCAACATGACTTTTACAGTTCCAAAATATCTGATGGTGGGGGAAGACTGCTGCTCTCTTCACTACCTATGATCCTTTAAATCATCTTAGCCCCCTGTCATCACCTTATATACCCTCCATCCTGCAATGACTGTAAGTTGTTGTACTTGTTTTTATTATTAAGATTCCTATTACCATTGTTCATCTAGGACAGCGTTTCCCAACTCTGTCAAGGTTAAGAAACACTTATCTAGGAGCACAGCACCCCTTCCTACATTCTCCTACACAACTTTGTGAAATAGGCTGGGCTGAGAAAGCATGATTCTCTTTACTTTAACCATTACTCAACAGCTAAGGTGAGAAAGAATTAGTCCATTAGTGCTATGTTAGCTTGATTTGCAATACCAAAATATTATATATTTATGCATGGGGACAAAAGTAAAACTTGGCTGGCATAGGATGCTATCCAGTATTTTGAGGCAAATCTAAAACCCTTCTGCAACTGTTCAACAACAGAACTGATCTGATTTACACAAGATGAGATTCTCACAAGACAAAAATTAATAAAATTTATTCTGCTAGCATGCAGCAACTCACAAGACAAGCAAACTTTGCATGATAAGTTACACGTCATCAGTCAGCGTGCTCTATTTCCCATTCAGGAAAAGCCATGTGGTTTACTCCATTGCCATACAGGTGGCAAGCGCAGACACATTTCGCCTATGCTGCCATGTGGTTTACTCCATTACTGTGCGTGTGCTGTACTGTGAGTGTGTGTGTGTGCAGGAAGCCCCTTGAAGAAGTGTGAAATGAAAGGCGATAAGAAGGCAGTGATTCAGGTAGACCAGGAAATATCCAGAAGCACGAGGGAGGTGTGCGTGTTACTGACCTTGCCAAAATGTATGCACCATCCTGATCACAAGATGAGCACTGTGCAATGAGCTTGCGCGGGAAATCTCACAACAGAGCCAACAGTTCTCCTCTCTCGCTGCATAAATAGCGTAAATTAAGTGAAAGGCGTTCAAGAGAAGAAACTCCCGAGACTTCAGACTCCAGATTCTCTCTCCAGGAAGTCCCCTCCCCTCCTCTCCTCTCCCTCATCTCCCTCGCGCCAACGAGGATTGTTCTCAAAGCGTGCACACACACACAAAATAAAGCAGAAATTGTCCTTGTCCTCCCCAAAATTAAGCAGAAATTCCTCCTTGTCACCCGGTACTATCATAGTCTCTTCTCCCCTCATAGTACAGACGCCTGGAAAGGCATTGCTGAGGGAAAGGGCAATTTTGCCTCAGCGGTGGCGGCAGCAAATCCTCTTAGCCAGCAGGGGGCTCCGGACAGCAGCAGCTTCAAAGCAGATCTGTAAGCGATGGTTAGTTTGCTCTATTCCTGCTTTATATCGTCTGTTAATCATTGTAACTTGTTTCAGATGTTAGGGACAATCATTTCTACATTAAATTGAAAATGATTATTTGGTGAATATTTTTGGGGACGTGAAATGAATCGTCCAACTTTATATTGTTTCCAATGGGAAACCTCGTTTCACCTTAAGAGCATTTCGCGCTAAGAGCGTTCTTCCGGAATGGATTAGTCTCATCTTGTGAGGCTCCACTGTATTTGGATTTCTAGAAAGATATGCATTGTTAACAGTATAATGTAAAAGAATCTTGAACACATGTCCAAGCTGTTCTCCCTTCTAATTTGTAACTAGCCTAATTAAGGCTAGTAATCCTGTAATTCTCTGTTTCATGCTTCTCCCTTGTCCTGGGCTGAGATGTTCTTTTCAAACAATCCTGATTCTGTTAGATATCCCATCAGACTTCTGAGCTGATTACAAGGGTTAGATGTTGGAGACATTGTGCTACAATGGTTCTACTCCTATCTGAACAGACAATTTCAGTCAGTGGTGTTGGTGGGGAGATGTCATTTGGATGCTCTATTATAGGGAGAACTGTAACAATCCTTTACCCTATCCTGCTTAACATCTACATGAAAGCAATGGGAGAGATAACCCACACCTTTATACCATTGAAGCTCAATAATGATGTCAGAAATTCTGCCCCAGGGCCTGGTGGACATCAGAGACTGTTTGGGGAAAAACAAGTTCAGACTCAACCCAAGCAAGGCAGAGTGGCTGTTAATTCCAAAGTCCAATTCCTGTGAATATTATCCAATATTTCAATGTTGTAACATTGTTGATTCTTACCAGAGTCAAGAGAGCAAGTTCCTAACCTGTGGATCCTGAACTTGCAGATTCTGCTGAAGTAGCTTATGGGAGCCATGGTCAGGAGAATCCCTTCCCAGATTCAATTGGAACTCCATTTGCAGCCTCAACTTGGAACAGGATGCTTAGAGATTAGTCACACATATCCTGAGCATCTCCTGATTAGACTACTGTAAATCACTCTACATGTGGCTACCCTTAAAGACTACTAAGAAATTATAACTGGTCCAGGATACAGCAGCTTATTGGCCAGGCTCTGTACTGTCCTACTGTACTACCGTTAGAAGAATTACATTGATTGCCACCAGGTGTTCTCATTAGTACCTCTTCCAACAACCTAACCCTGAATGGCCCCAATACTCATGATTTTGTGGCAACTAATAAAAATTGGCTTTTCGAGAAAGCCTCTGGGGACTGATTATAGAGCCATGGGTATCTATGTGTACATGTGTATTTATCCCACCTTTATTTTTAAGCAACTCAACATTCATAATGTTCCTGCCTTCTATTCTCCCCACAATAACAACTCTCTGAGGCAGTTGAGCTGAGACTGACAGAGTGACTGGCCCAAAGTCATCCAGCTAGCTTTCATGCCTAATAGAAGTCTAGAATCCACAATCTAGGATCCACAGAACCCCCATGGGCTAGCTAACCACGACAGCAAGATGACTCTCCATTTGTATATGCATTTCTTTATTATTAGATCTTATGTTTTTGTTATGATTTCAGACTGTATTTGTCATTCTTATTGCTAGTTTAATATAAAATACTTGAAGAGTTCAAGAGGACTGAGGAAGAAGCATCAGTGCATAAATAACCCTTCCTACATTTTATCCTCAAAGCAAACTTAAGGGGAAAGTGAAACTGAGAGATAGTAACTGCACAATTCAGAGAACTTCACAATTGAACATTTGGACTTCAGGTCTCTCAGACCCAATTTTGCCCTTTATAGCACAATGTAAGTGATGAATGGAATTGTATTCCTGTCTGACCCAGCTAAGTTGACCGATCAAAACTCACAGCTACCTCTCCTGACAACTCCTCTATACCAATATGGGGGACATGTTTGCTTCATATTTTAAAAATAACCATTTGGTCTTATCATATCAGCATTCAGTTTGGTTGCCCATGCATTTCAAAGCTTTCTCAGGCAATGGTATTTTTTTCTTTAAGAGGCTGATTTTAAAAAATTAAATCTGAACGCTTCTTCGTTTGCTCTGGAACATCTAGTGCCATAAGATAAATGGTAGACATCTTTACTATGTCAAGAAAGCTAAACAGAATCATAATAACATTCCACCTGTCAAGCTCCAAAACTACCGCACATGTAGAATTTATACAAGTGGAACTGAAGTTATTTCAGGGCATGTCATAACATTTAGTCATTTCTGCAATGTGTACCATTCAAAATGGTTTGGAAATAAAATGAGGGCCTACCAAAGGACAACTGCACCTCAAGAAAACCAAGACCCACACTGGATTTGCAGATTTCTTGAGGCTCTCTGGAACATTGCAGGGTGCTTCATTTTTACCTCCTGTGTTTTGTGCAATGCATTTCCAAAAATTCTATTATCCAATAAAAAAACCCACTAGCAGCATCTAGCAGCCACAGAAAGATTTTCCATTTACACCAAGAAGATTTTTATATGTAAGTCTCCAAACCTGGGCTTGTTAAGGATAAGCGGGAGCCACAAACACATCTTGCCTGCTATTAATTGTCTGCGGTTTGTCAGCTCCCATAAACTACAGAGTTTCCATAATGACAGCATCAAGTAAAATATATTAAATGACCATCCCTTGGTAGTGCGTTTCAGCACAGAGCACTAAGGCTGATCTTGAGATGCAATAAAAGCACTACCATGAATTGCTTTGGGGTTCAGAGGTTTCCCAAAGGAAAAATCCTATCTGAACAAGAATTAGCCAAATCCAGTGGAAATGGAAGATGCCTGAGCATCTCCTGCAGAAGAAAGTGGCCTAACACAGAACTGTTACACTCCTTTAAGTGTTGACAGCTGATGAACTGCTGCTGCTGTTGCAAGTGGATTTACCTATATTTTCTTCAATTATATAGCAGCCATAAACATTATTTTAAAATCCATCCAGCTCATATTTTGCAGCAGAGCCTTCAGAGTTCCTCCAGTATCACACTTCTTACAGGCAAAAGGTACTAGCAAACTGGTATCATGCCAAAATGGCAATACACATGTTCTAATGTAATTGTGTAAATGCCATGATTTCATGCTTGCTTCAGAATATCCGAAGGAAAAACAAGGTAAATTAACATAAGGCATCCACAGAAATATCTGAAATAGCTCTTGGACTTCTGCCCTCATATCAATCAAGCATTAAAGAAAGACATGTATAACAGTTAAACTAAGAGCAAGTTTTTTTTGTAAAATCAAATTGTTGTACTACATAGCAACAAATGTAAAAGACTTGCTCAGAACAATTTAAAAGTGATCAGAGGGAGAAAAAAAGGTAATCTATGCTTGCAAAACGTTTTGTTGCATCTTTTATTGTCCATTGTCATATACTTTCTCACTTTTGAGGCTAAAAGTTGACAATAATGAACCAGAAAGAAACCTACATAGTAAGATACAAAGATTGGTTTTACTATAATTACTGTAAAGCCATAGCTTACAAACCGTAACATTCTAAACCTCTCTGTGAACCCAGTTTTAGATTAGCATCTAAAATCTACTTCCATCCAAAAATTATATATTTGGTTTAGAGAAAGCTGTGTGCATTCCAAACAGTTGTGAGAATGTGGCACCCTTGTTTAAGCTGTGGTTTTGGTAAGGATGTCTGCAGAGAGAGGGGGTGTGGACCAAAAAAAATAAAGATAGCAAGTACCACTGCATAATTGAACAACACAAATTTTAAGGGAGCAGAGCTTCACCATAGGACTTCTTTAATAGTTTCTGAAGGACTAATCAGCCCTCTTCCAGGTGGAAAATTGGCAAAATTTCACCTGTCATTTTTCTGTTCACAGTTTAAACTGTTTTGGAAACTGAGAAATAAATAGCATCTCGTCTTATTCCAAATCCCCCTAGTGAGGCACCACCTTGCTGTGGTTGTGGGGCTTGTGTGCTCTGAAGAAGACGAGAGCTCTGCCAGAGGTTCAACCATACTGGACAAAACTCATTAGAGGAGCCAGACAAAGAGTGTCTCCCACCTATAAAAATATGAGAAGTAAATTGCAGAAATCCATACTGGCTCGGTCGTCGCCCAGGTTAACAAGAACCGCGTTAGATGTTATTGGGGATCCTAGACATCAAGTGGAAAATGAGCTACAGGACTCCACTGGAGAAAGAAATGGCAACCCACTCCAGTATCCCTGCCAAGAAAACCCCATGGACA
>JANHZU010008392.1:138348-153100 GCA_032468055.1 Acrochordus granulatus
CATCTCATCCTCTGCCGTCCCCTTCTCCCCTTCCCTTCAATCCTTCCCAGCATCACAGTCTTTTCTAATGAGTCCTCAATCAAATCAAGGCTTTTAACATGAGCTTATTAGGAAAGAAAATAATTAGCATTCCTACTCTGAAGATGATGGCAGTCAACAAATTATTGAAGGGGTGATTTTTTTCTCCTGCCAGCAGAAATCACCAGACAGAAATAACCAAAGTGAAAACTGAACACGTAACCCAGCATATGGCAGTAATCCAGGACGAATGATCAGTTTATGTTCCAGAGTACTCCATGAACCCAGCAAATTTGATAGATAAATCATGGTGAACTTAACTGAATTCCCCCACTCTGAAAAGAAGTAAGTGATGAACCCACAGTGGATCATCCTTAATTTGCCAGTCGCTCTTAATTTAAACATCCAAAGCATTCCATCCATCAATTTTACAAACATTAATTGCTCAAGTACCACCTTTGTAACACTCTCTCTAATGTGACTTCTGTTAGCACATTTGGCAAAATAATAAGGGAGAAAAGGCAAAGGGAGGTGATTTTCACACATTTGTGTTGTTTTTATGGCTCCACAGAAGCAGACTCTCATATGAAAGAAATAACCAAAGCAATGAATAAATGAAGGTTTTGCACTTACCCTTAGATCTCCATTGATTGCTCTGGGCATGTGATTGAAAGCATGGGCAGGATCTTTGTTGTAAACTTTAAGGAAAGATTTGTCTTGAATATTCCTAGAATTAAAAAAATAAAACAGGCATATGAACATGAGGAAAGAAAGAACTTCATATCAGCCCATTTACTTTATCTGAATAATCTAGGTAGTGAGATGCCAGCAGTCAATGAATGAAGAAGCCATGCTACACAAGAGATGAAAAATAAAAACAACACTACTCACTTATACCTCAGAGGGGATCATTCTTCTAAGATAAACTGATACTCATTTACACTTTCATTAAGATGCTAGATGCAAAGTAATAACATATGAAATCAAACACCTTTCATAAGTAATTGTATTTTATCAGCTTTAATACATTCCTTATTACAAAACAGTCATATTTTTCCTCTGATCTGAAATAAGGATACATAACAAAACAAAGCATCAAAACAATATTTGTTAAAATTCCTTAGGAGTAAAATGCTTGAGTAACAGATTAACTCAAACTGCCTCAAATGTATATGAGAGGATCTACTCTTGAATAAATATAAGTAGCCTGAAATTGAAAGTAACTCTAAGACATGCTCAGTATTAAAGTCTTTTGATATGAAATTAGTCCAAATGATTCTCAGTGAATTTCCAGATAACAAGACCAGTATCTACCTCCACAGATTAAAAGTCAATAAGTTTACAATTTGGTTTAAAACTTACCTTGAAATTTACACATCAGAAGTCTGGAGTAAATCCTGATGTTTTCTCTTTCAATAAAGGGCTACAAAGAATGTAATCTAAACACATTTATATCCTCTTAAAGCTGTGATGCCTTTCATTTAACACCAACCATCCTCGGAGAATCTGCACATTACACTGAATTCCTTTACTCCAGGTGCAGCTATGAGTTTAGTGGGCTGATCTTAATCAGTGGGATTATCATTTCCGTGGAGGGGGGAAAGAGAGACACATGGTGAAGGCTTTTTGGACAGGTCTAGCTTATTTTAAAGTTACAGTGCTGCTGGTAATTGCTTTGAATCTGTAACTAGCTAGAACTTGCATTGCTTCTATCAAATTTAAGCAGTCTGCCAGGAAAAACCAGAGAGCTGAAAAGATGAAGCAACATTCACTGTTAAGTAATGTAAGGTTAATTGAATGTTTAGATATAATGAAATCAGCATTGAGCAGAAACCACAAGAAAAATATATACCCATGGGCAATTTAAAGCTCATTGCAAGGCATGAAAAAGCATTGTTTTTGAAAAGAGAATCCATTAATTTCATATACTACCTATTTACAGTACTGTGCAGAAGTCTTAAGCCACCATTAAATTAGTTGTTTTAGCAATGCTATAATGACCATTTTTAATCATACCTCAGTTTCTTTATTAGAATACAAACAGAAAACACAAGAAATTTGTATGCAGTATTCAAAAATAAGAAAATACAGAAAAAATAGCTTCCATAGGCTAAAGTGGCAAATATTACATACTGACTTTTGCCTGAAGAAGCCATTTTGTTCTGAAAATTGTGTTTAAATTTTGTATGCATATTTCCTGTATATTCTGTCTGAATCTTAATACAGAGACTGAAAAATGTTATGGATGGTCATTAAATCCTGGCTAGCACAAAGCACCTAAAACTTTTGCACAGTACTATATATGGCAACAAAGCACTTCAGGTAGTTCTCAACAAGATCATTCATTTAACAATGGTTCAAAGTTAAGCTGGCACTGAAAAAAGTGACATACGACCCATCCTCAAATTTATGACTGTCTTACACATACCCCTGTGGTCACAGTATTGCGATTTGGTGTTTGGCAACTGGCTTGCATTTACAACAATTGCAATCACCACAATTTGCGGCCTTCCCAAGATAGCTTCTGATAGCAAAATTAATGGGGGAAGACAAATTCTCTTAATGGCCATAGGATTAATTTAACAACCGCAATAAAAAATGGTTTAAAATTGGGTGTAGTCATGTGATGACTCATTTAATAACTGCATCACTTAGCAACCAAAATTGTGGACTCAATTGTAGTTGTAAATTGAGGGCTACCTGTATAGAAAACTTTAGCTCAGTTGTTTTTCAGCCTTAGCAATTTGAAGACTTCAACTCCCAGAATTCTCTAGCCAGTACTGAATTCGCTCCTTCCTGCTATCTGGTGCTTATCATTAAAAGGTGATCAAGATAAACAAGGCTGTTATATGACAGTGGATCGCAACTTTTCAATTTCAGTGTTGAAACTGACAATGCAGGAGAATGAAAAGGCAACATTTCTATCTTGTTTGTTTTTCACATTTTTAAACCACCCATCTCCCTTAGAGAAGGACTCTTGAGTGATACATAATAAAATGTTAAAATATAAAAAGAATATACATAAAAGAAGAATGATTGGAGACTATTAAAACTGATTAAAAAGGCGAAAGGGCTTTTAGGGTATTAGGCAGCTCCACAGCTGCATTCTCCTTTGAGCTCCCCATGCAAGGCTTCAAAGAAAGTTTTTACTCTCTTTTGAAAGGAAGGAGAGTGGGGGTCTGCCTCACTTCTAGGGGAAAAATACTCCATAGGGCATTGGCGGTGAAGGCTCTTGTCCTGGACCCTGGATGTTGGAATTCTTTAACCAAATTCTGACCAACTCGGTGGGACAGGATGATATAATGGGACAAAGATGGTCCTGTAGGTAGGTTAACCCCATGCCATATAAGTTTTATATATGTGACCATATAGGTCACAATCAACACCTTGAATTGGATCCAAAAGCAGACTGGTATCCAATGCAGATCATGGAGCAGAAGTGTTACATCTGACTTTCTTCAGGTACCCAAAATTGCTTGCATGGCCACATTCTGCACCAGTTGAAGCTTTTGGATACTTTTCAAGGATAGTCCCATGTAGAGTGCATTGCAATTGTCCAAGTGGGAGATGATCAGGACATGAGAATAACTGGCACACAACACAAAGTTGAACAAAGACCCTCCTAGCCTAGTAGTAATAGCTGTGAGTCCAGAAGGACTCTGAAGTTATGCACCAGGTTTGTCTGAGGTAGTGTAATCCTATCCAAGACTAAAAATGATAAACTTCTGGATACATCAGGGCCCACTATAGCCACCCATTTTATCAGCATTCAACTGAAGTATGTTGTTCCCCATCCAGGCTCCCACAGCCTCCAGGTTCCACAAAATGCTGTGCATCACTTCACTCACTTCACCCAGGATGGAGATATGTAACTGGTATCATCAGCATACTAGTGCTACCTCATCTCATGGAGATGAATGATCTCACCCAGAAGTTTCAGGTAGATGTTAAAAAAGAGTGGACAAAACACTGAGCCCTGTGACACCCCCACAAAGCAGGAGCCATGGGCTGGACCTCTTGCACCCTTCTGATTGGAACCAACCTTGGAGGAAGGAGGTGAACCAGCACAAAACTGTGATACCGGACCCAACTCCCTAAGTTGGCCCAAAAGGATGTCATAATCAATAGTATCAAAAGCCATGAAAGATCAAGTAGACCAAGGATGGATGCACCATCTCCATCCCACTCCCACCAGAGATAATTCCTGAGCTTGGCCAATGTATTTTAGTTCCATATTGGGCTTGAAATCTGACTGAAAAGTATTCAGATAATCTTCTTCTGCCAGGACCCTCTGGACTTGCAAAACTACCACCTTCTCAACTACCTCTCCTAAAATGGGAAGATGAGAGACTGGGCGAAAGTTGTCCAGAATGGTAGGACCCAGTGATGGGTTCTTGAGGAGAAAGCACACCAGCACCTCTTTAAAAAGGGCTAGTAACATCCTCCCCAAGAAGGATGAAATCACCATTGTTTGGAATTGCACATGACACCTCCTGAGTGGCTTTAACCAGCCAAGATAGTCATACATCTAATGCACAGTTGGTGGTGTTTACATTCTGGAGGACCATGTCCACTTCCTTGGGTCCAACAGAATCAAACTTTTTGTAGTTAACTAGGTAAGTCCACTCTCCAGGCATCTCTACAGGACCTGCACCATGCTTGGTATTCAAATGGGAACAAATCAGAGCAATTTTATCCTTCAGATGCCTGGAAATTCCTCCACACAATCCTGTAGATGGGCTTCAGTCTCCCCTTCCCAAGGAGAGTCTAGGTGACTTTAAACAGGGACACTGGGCAGTATTCTATGGATTCAATAAAAACAGAGAAGTACTGGCATTTGCTGCTCTTATCACTGTAAGTAAACCTTAATTATAGCTTGTGTTTGTTCAAATAATACATAATAATCAAATAATTAATAATAAAAACTTGTGTTGCTTTCTTCCAGCAACACTCTAGGTATCTCTTATCCCTTTTCAACTCCCTCAACTCCTTTGTAAACCAAAGGGAATGATAGGAATAATGAACCAAGAGATGGGTCAAGAGAGGCATGATCGGGAATAATGAACCAAGAGATGGGTCAAGAGAGGCATGATCGTGTCTAAGACTTTGGATGACTCTCTATTCCATGCAGTTGCCAGGGCCGTTGCAGAACTGTGTAGCAGATCTGCAGTTATTTCCCCAACTCCCTTTGAAACCAATTGGGTCCATGAATCACCGGTCAGCCAATTGGGTCCATGAATCACCGGTCACAAAGTCAGCCTTCTTGTGGATGGGGGTACCTCAAGAAAATCTCAACTCACCAGGGAGTGATCTGATGTGACGGAGGATTAGAAAAAATTCCTTTCAGATCACATTGTCATTGCTCTGACAAGAAAACCAAGTCCAGAGTGAGGACCAAGAATAATCTGGGAGAGACCCAAGGCTGCTATGAAGGCCAGAAACTCCTGGGCTGCTTCAGAGGTTCATCCCAATAATGGCAAGTTAAAGTCTGTGAAGTCTGGGGAACTCTACAGCCAGCTCTGAGATGGTCTTCAGCAACTTAGGCAGGGAAGTTGCTATATAGCAGTAGGCTGGTACAGAAGCAACAATCTCAACTGCTCCTGTGCGTTCAAAGACAAGGTCTCTTAACCAGCAACTTAAGGAGCAAGGTCCTGACAGCTACCAGAGATGCCCTGATGGTAACTATCACCCCTCCTCCCCTGCTCTGGGGTCTCAGCTGGGCAAATTTCCAAGAGGGCAATCTCCCCTTTTGGGTCCAGCCATGTTTAATATATGCCAGGTCAGTCTGTTCCTCAATGATAAGATCACTAAATAAGAGGAGCCTTGTTACTGACCAACCTGGCATTAAGCAGCAACACTGAAAATCCCAGCCCTTGTTGGTCTGCTGGCAGGATCTACTGTAGGTATGAGTGCAGAGGATCAGAATACATATTTTCTGATTTTCATATATTTCATAGCTTTTTCAAGATTTTATGACAGGCCATCTGAAAATATACAATACTTGAAAGGAAGGATATAAACCACCAGCAACAGCATTATCATAATAACAACAAAAATGTCAACATTGAAGTAGAGCCTTTTCTTTACAGAAATATCTTTTTAGGGCAGAGTGAGAGGGAAGGGACTTTGAATCTTGGTGACTGCTTGGACTAGCCTCTGAAGTTTAAAATCTAATAAGATTTTCAGAAATGGTTTAACCTTGCCTCCTTCCTAGAGCTGAGAAAAAATGACTGCCCCAGGTCATCCAGTTGGCTTCATGCCTAAGATGGGACTAGAACTCATGTTCTTCTGGTTTCTAGCCAGGTGCCTTAATCAATGCACCAAAATGGCTCTTATAGAAATGTCTACTGATCAATAAGGCGACCTGAGCTAATGAGTGCATTCTGGGGACAGAGGGAATGGGAGAAGGCACTAGTCTGCCTTCCCAAAACCAATATTTTATTGTACCCAGTTAATTACTGAATACAAAAGCTGTCCACTGCAGCCATTTTGTGAGAGCACCGACAGCATATCTTCAAGGTCTGTCTTTGATTTGAACTTAAAATAGTTGAATCTCCTTAACCCATGATATTCCTACTTGCTTGTCATATTAATCATGCTTAGGAGGATAAATATAAAATGATGGATATATTTTGTTAGTAACACAGTGCTATAGAGCAACAGGAAACACATAGTACTTCCCAGACCATTGGGATTATTGTGAAGTGCAGGATAATTTTAATTTGCTATATTTCTTTTTTAACTATTAAGCCTTAAGGCCATATGAAGCCCTGAACCAGATTTCAGAAACCTCCTGCAAATGATTAATCCAGATTTCTGGGAAGAATGATGGATTATTTCCACAACAATGTAGAAAAGGGAAAATAAAGTATTAAAGGCAGAAAGAATATTGCAATGATGTGTCTCTAGACATTTTTAGCTCTGATCCACCCACCACTGGAATATCACCCCCCAAAATTACTCTTGGTAGACTGAGATCCTTAAGAAAATATTGGAATCTTGCATGATTTAATTGTCTTGATAATTTCTAACTACAGTATTTAAAATTCTTTTCTTCTTTTTTTAAAAAACTGGTGGTGGGGAATTATCTCGAGATACAGCAAACATCTTGGCCAGAACACTGCCAATCTTTATGAGAAATCTACCTCAAGCCATAGAATTTTACTTACCTCACATCACTTAATTCATAATAGATATTTCTGCTCTCATCCTTGATATATATTGCCACATTGGGAGACTCCAACATTTTCATTGTCAGTTGTTGGGGAAAGGCACTTACAAACAGTGCGCGGATAGTGTCTGTGCTTGTAATCTCATTAGGCATCTTTAGCTGTTTAGTTTCATCTCCATATTGAAGATATAAAACTCCTAGAGCAAAAGAAAAGAATAAGAAATAAAAGACTTGGTTACCATGAAAAAAACAGAGAGTTAAAGCTTCAAAACAGACACACATATATTCTTTCCAATTCGTAGTGGGGAAAAAAGGTAGAGTTCTCTGGATTAGTGATTAAGTGCTGTCAAGTCATACAGATACTATAAAAAAATATTTTGTTCTGTACTCTTTTACAACAGATTTACTATAAGCTCCCAAGCCTCACTGTTTGCCACAAACCATGCAGTTTGATAAAGAAGTTTTCACACTGTATAAACTAATGAGTTCTGTTTAGGACCTTCTTCTCTCAGCAACACACTCCTTGGCCAATGAAAGTTTACAAGGTTTAAGAGCAGCCTCCAGAGTAATCCAAAGATATTTGCCCAATTTTTATTTTAAATGTGCTGGAAAGGATGGTGCCATTTACAACCCTGAGCAGCACAACTGAAGCTGTTGATGTATAGCTCCAGTTTCTGGAAGCTGTTTGAGTCTGTAACAGGCTTTGATTCAGCAGTAACAAGACATATTGGCTCTTTAGACCCCAGGGTCAGGGAAGTTACCATACTTGGTCTTAGATGGGGCTGCACTTCTCCAGTCAAGAGGGATCCTCCTGGACTTGCAACTACTATTTGAAGAGCTACTGTGGCCAGGAGGGCCTTTGTATAGGTTCATCTTGGGCGCCTATCCAAAATTGTCTTTAGACAGTTATTTATGCTCTGGTACTTCATGATTGGATTACTACAATGTACTGTATATGGGGCTGTTCTTGAAGACCACCTGGAATCTGCAGCTGGTTCTAAATGCAGCAGCATGAACATAACAGGTCTCTCTTGGTTCCCACATGTCACCACTGCTACATAAACTGCATTGGCTGACAGTTGCTTCCAGGTGCTATTCATCCATAGCCTCTCATCTCATTGAGCATGACTCTGGGTAGTATACAATTAAAACAAATCATAAAAAATAATAATTAAAATAATTCTACAATTAATAACAGCAACCATTATTTTATAATAATTATATAATAGTTATTTTATAATTCTTTTAACAGATTATACTACAGCCAGAGTTGCATGGATTATACTAAAATAAGTAATGTAATTGTTGGATGTGAAAATATAAAAATGACTTCTAAACTTTACAGATTATTTTAAATTTCTTATCTTTGAAATGAACAGGATTACAAACTCTGCTTTGTGAAATTTCATTCTTTTATCTGATTTTCTTGAAAGAAGTAGGAAAAAACAAGCAAGCAAAAACATAGAAATCCTCTATTTTCCTGTATAACCTCTTTCAAAATGAATCTAGGGGGATAATCATATTCAGACATACTTCCTGAATTGGCTGGTTCATATGTAATGTTAAGCTAAAATGTGGTGGTTTATTTCTGGCTTAGTGTGATATGTGAACCAACCCGTTACAGGGTAGCATTATGTACCATAACTTTTTCAACAAATCAGAATTTCAGAGAGGCTGTCCTCAACTTCATGTTTGTTAATAAATCCAACATATTGTCTATCTTCAACAACTGTAAATTAACACCACTCCACATTTCATTACTAAATACAAAATCCCATATGATATGCAAAATATAAGTAGAGAAAAGCAGTGAGCTTTCAGCTACTGCTGAACTACAATTTCCATCAGCCCTCATATTGATCAAAGCAGTTGACTGATAGAAGTTTCCAATCCAACAACATCTAAACAATAAAGGTTTCCTCCTGTTTGATATATGGGGAATAAATCTGTTGCAAGCAATGAGGCAGAAAGCAGTATGAGACTAAGGAAAAAAAACAGCATCATAACATAATTTGCTCTAAGGCAAACTGAGGAATTGTCTACAGACAAATATCTGCATATCCAAAGATAACAGCATCCTTTACTGAGGACAGAATTCTTTGGAGAGAAGCAGAATATAACAATTAACACATCCTGAAAAGTTGGATAAATTCCTTCACAAACAGCAATTCTTGCCATCTTCAACATCCACTTTTCCAGGGACAATTTCAGAATTGTTCTTGAGGTCACCTTTATGATCTTTGTGGTACTTTCAACCCAGACTTTAATCATTTTTTCCATTCGTTGTTCTCATTATATGTACGCTATACAATTTAAGACAAGGTAAGAAACAGAAATCTATAATATTTTTGTTTTCTCATACCCTTTTAGCAGTATGCACTGAATTTTTAAAAAACCCTGAAAATTAACTCAAAATTATTATAGCAATATGATTTTTTGTTTGGGACAAAAATGTGCACAGTTTTTCTGGAATCTTCACTGGTTTGAAATCAAAGTCATGTTTAAAGTACTCACCCTATAAAAATGAGTGGGCAGGGATTCAAAAAAATTCCATCTTACCTATATAAATCCTACTGTGCTGAGTGAATCTTATACTATAATTTATAGCCAATGAATTACAATTCCAAATTTTCAACATGGCTCTTAGATCTCTGAATTTCTAACTGAACACACAAAATAAGTGTGGGCTCCCATTCAGCATTATATATAGTGATATTCCTCAGTATGCTAATTTTCCAGATATGCTAAAGAACAGTGCTTCTCTAACTTTTTCCTTCATTATCCAAAACCACTTATGAGAAAGTCTTATTGAATTTTGAGGACTGGTTGTAAGTCCCTTTCTTCAGCACTGTCAAAACTTCAAATGGTCACTGAACAAATGGTCGTAATTTGAGGGCTATATGTATAATAAACACAAAATCATTGAATGATCTTTATTGGTAATTTCAATGATTTTCATCTTTAGGACTACTTTGGGAGATTTTTGAATATTTTTAGTACATATGGCAATCTTTAAGTCAGTTTAAAAGTCCCTGTTGTAATAGGTGATGGTTTTTTGTGTTCTTACTCAAAGAAAAAACACTTTTACCCAAAGTGGGGTAATTTAACAAGGATTTGGGAAGTATTTTGCTAGGATGTCAACTCTTAAAGTTCTCAGCTAACAATCTATGCTGGTTGAGAATTTGAGGAGTTGGTGTCACAGACATTTAAATGGCACCAGGTTGGGAATGCAGAGAGAAATTCTCGAGGAATACATTGTCTATGCTCCTTGATACAAGCTACCAAGGAGAGCAGGAGACATTTGTAATCATGATGCAGGTGAGCTAAAGCACAATTCTACCTACAAGAGTTTAGAAAGCAGATAATACTTCTTCAAATAATGTGCCAGGTTCTAGAATCACTGAACTGGCCTATTACAGATCCTTATGACGGAATCCTATTGTTCCTGTAAAAGTTCTGCAGTGCTCAGAAGGCATACCAGATACACCAGTCAGGACATTGTAACTGCCTTTTTTACAGGAGCTTCTGGGCACAGCTGTCAAATAATGCTTTTGTAGATTAACATTACTTGCATGATATATGTTTACCAAGGAAGCAATGACAAACAGTGTTGTAGCTTCATCTATTGCCTTTTTCAGGTGCATTTTCAAGATATCTGCTCATACACAAAGGAAGAGCAGATTAAAACAAGAGACAAATGTGGTTACAAAGGTTTATTTGGAACTGTGTACATTTCATACTTCCCTTGAGGACACATTCCCAGAAATAAACACATAAGCATAATCAGTAGTGCATAAACCATTTTTTAAAAATCAGTAGCACCAGTCTAAATGCAGATTAAGTTGGAAGAAAAGGTATTTCTGACCTAAAAACATTTACCCAAAGATAAGGGATATTTCATTTTAAATCCTATTCATTTAGACAAGAAGGCACAGGAGGTTTATGAGAAATTAAACAACAAAAATATGGTCACCTTTGAGCTAGCTAGTTTCCTGGGAGTCTTTTGTTTCAAATCAAGTAATTAAAGCTGATTGTTTGGGCCTGTTTTTCTTGAAGACCTGCCAGAATGGCTTTAAATGTAATTAACTAGGACTTTCATACATCAAGAAGTGAACAGAAAGAACCAGTGTGACACAGCAGAAACTGCTCATACTGAACCATATTAGAGGAAATAAGACTACCACAATAGCAATGGGGCAAAGATGTGAATAAGATCAGTCAGAAAATATATAGAATAGGGATAACAATGACATTAAACCACTGTCTATGATTTACTGTAAATGTTCCAAAAGTCTATTTCTGATACTGTAGTACAGTCTTTCCCAATCTTAGAACTTTCTGTAAATATTAACTTCAACTCCCCACCTAGCTTAGCACAGATATTGCTAATAATTCTGTATGTTCAAGCTATGCTGCTTGATATGTCATTATAATCTTGCAAAAAATATGTGCTGATCTCTCTCAAAACTTGAGTATGGGTAGTGGGGTCCTATAGGGACCATTTTTCCAATCGCTGTACTGGACTCCTTGAATGTTTTCTCACTGGCAGGAATCATGGCTTCAATTTATCTTACTAATATGTAGATCTTGTTCTTCTGCAAATACCAGAGTTTTATGTATCAACCAAATATATTTATTAAATATTGTATTTCTGTCCCATTTGTCCTCCAGCATATCAAGGCTCCATGAATAATTTCTCCCACAGCAGCAAATGCATGAAGTAGGTAACTTGAGAGTAATTGGCCCATACCCATCCTATCCTGCCAGCTTCCAATGCTAAGGCATCTGGCTCTCTGGAACTCTAATCCAACACAATCACATAATTCTGTCTTCTGTATCTTATGAATGGACAAAAGATTAATTCTATGTGGAGTGAAGCACAGAACACCTGATAGAATATAGGATGAGTAAAGCACAACCTTTGGTTTGGGGTTTTAAATGAGTGGGTTTTAAGTCTCCCATTTATGGGTCTGTGAAATAAAGTTTCCCACTCCTGGTATGTAAATCCCTTATATTTTTAAATCCCATTTATAAGGTCCACACAGCTGAGGGTTATGCCAGAAATATTTTATTAAATTTATTACTCATTATCCATTTGTGAATACCATTTCTTTTCCTAGATTCCAACCTTTTTAATATCATGATAATCTTCAACTTTACTTTTAACAACTGGATTTTGTTCTTGTTGACTTTGTGGTCCTTTTTTCCCATTTCTAACTTGTTCAAATTGCCAAATTATACTTGTTCAAATTATATCAAATATTCAGATATACCATAATATTGTTATTTTCCAAATAGAAATCATAAAATCAGCAATCCTAAGCAGAAAAAAAACACTTTTTAAAATTAAAAGATGAGCCAAGACAAAATTTAGTTTAAAAGTTTGCCCTCAAATACACTCAGACTCAAAAGATTTAGGGTTGTGTCAATTTGATCCACATGTATAGCTTAGCTGTATATCAGGTGCATCAACAGCAATTTTTTTCCATCTCAGAAGAATTTGATACTTCATCTGAATGGCTCTTTATGGTGAAAAGGAACACCATTCAAAATATATTCAAGGTTTTGCGTGATAGGCAAAAATATTGATGAGGGGTGAAATCAGCATCTTCAACTCTGCTACCAAAGCCAAAGTTCTTGAAATGACATTGGTCTATTATCCAAGCTCATAACCTGCTATTTCCATTGTTTCTATGCATTCTCAACATTGGACATTTAGAGTCCCTTAATTGCACAAGTATAAATATTCAATTTTAAATTTTACATTAGTCAGTGGAGGTTTTTTAATTATTAATTTTTAATCTAAGATGCCTAGAGACAAAAAATAGAAATTAACCCCCCCAAATATACTAAAAAGTAAGTAGAGGCAGATATTGTAGATATACAAATTTATCATATATGTAATATCAGTGAATAGTAACATAAAATATAAAGGACTAATATTGCTCTCCTGTTGTTCAAAGCAGTCATAGAATACTCAACTAATTGCCAGGGTGAACTGTCAAACTGAAGACTGAGGGAATCTCTCTGATAAGAGCCTTTCTAACTATGGTAAATTGTAGTGGACTTTAGTGTTATAGGAAAATAAAACAAAAAGATTTTGCAAATCTACCACCTGCTAATTCATGTGGTAAATAATCAAACATATATTAATAAGGGGAAAAAACTTTAAATAACTTTCATCCTGGCCTTATCAGTTTTATAGTAAGACTGAAGTAATGGTTCCAACAGCCACATATTTCAATGTCAATTTGCCTAATTAGGAAATAAATATTACTTTCTACCAGAAAACTATTTTTTAAAAAATAAAATAGTACCTGGCAGTTGCCCACAAATTCACATTTTGATGGGGAGGGGAAAGAAAGAAAATAATACAGAGGGATCAGTCTTTTTGATACCTACAAAATTCAGCAAGACTCTGTAGAGCATGGGTGATCAACTCATTGAAGGTTAACAAAATTTGGAGCAATTTTGCTATCTTCTAGGTTGTACTATTACTACCACTAAGACTATTCTAATATTCCCCCAGTGAGACACTACTTTGACCTGGTTGTGGGGCTTGCATGCTCCAAGAAGGATGATCTCACCCAGTGGTTTCATTGGTTGTTGAAAAAGAGAGAAAAGGAAATAGAATCCTCTAGCATCCCACAACAAGAAACCTTAATCCCACAACAAGAGACCGTCCGGTCTCTCTCTCCCCAACCAACATCAACAGGACCTGGTCCCAGAGAATGGAAGAGAATTACCTAAAATGGTGCCCTCAACCCATAACTCATGGGTTAACTCATCAAGCCAGCTCAGAAGGATACTAAGAGATCACGATGCACAAGCAGGAATATATCACCACTGTCCTGACTCCAGCTCAGGTCATCAATAAATGCAACAAAGCTGTTTCAGTACAAACTCCAGTCTGAACAAGGTCTAGATAATCCATTTCCTCCAAGGTTCTCATTACATGCAGGCCAACCATCTTCTCAACAACCTTCTCCAAAAAAGGAAGTTTGGAGGTTGTTGATATTATCAAAGACCATTGGATCCAAGGATGGTCTCTTGAGGAAGGGAATATCATTCAAGAAGGTCCTGCAAATTACTGAGAAACTCTGGAGGCATATTTGAGACCTGGAAAAGTCAGAAGATAAGCCAATTTATTTTAGGATCCCATCCAAAGTAATTCTAAATACTCTCTTCCTTCACAATTAAATAAAGGCTTCTCCATTCCTGTTTTTGACAAATACCTTGCTTTGCAATTAATGTTAAATAATTTTGAGATGGGATTCTGTTTCTGCAGTAGAGATAATTCTTATTTTATTTTCCAGCAAGATTTATGAAGAAGAGTCAACTAAAAGCACATAAAATGAGGAAGAGGGCAGCAAAGGGTTTGGGAGTTGTAAATTCCTTCAGGAACCTATTTCATGACTCAGGTAACACATATAAACCATATAATAAAAAAGAAAGAACTAAACCCTTATAACAGGGGTGTCCAACTTTGGCAATTTTAAAATGTGTGGACTTCAACTCCAAGAATTCCTCAGCCAGCTATGCTTAAAGTTGCTAAGGTTGGAT
>JANHZU010008393.1:0-11481 GCA_032468055.1 Acrochordus granulatus
TGCAGTCCATGGGGTCGCGAATAGTCAGACACGACTGCGCAACTGAACAACAACATAGTTTCTGTTTCCATAAAGTCCATTCACAAAATGAAATGATAAACAATAAAAGATGTGGGAAGACAGCTTGTAATTATAATGCCACATGATGTGGTCATATTTTCAACTTGTAACAGAAAGATAAAAACTGACTACATATACGTAGGAGAAGACATCAATATTCTCTAGCAAGCCCTGAACTCTGGAATTTAACATTAAACTAGTTTTATCTATTTCATGACGGGGATATGTGTGCTTCGATATGGAGAAATGGATACATATTGATAGATAATCTATATGAGCAGCCTCCGTAAGAAGAATTCATTCCATGAAAATAACAAAGGAAGCTTGAAGTGATGTTTTCCAACTCTACACTAAAGTCAGCTTTAACAATAATTAAATAAGCATAGGTCATTAGTTGATTTAATCATTGTTAAGTTTAACTACTATACGGAAAATAATATTTGTTGCTCAGGGTTGAATGTGGAGTCCTAGGTGCTCTCTGAGCTTGTTTTCTTGCAGACATTTCATTACAAAACTAGGTAACATCATCCATGCTAGAAAAGAGGTTTGCTCTCTGTTTATACACAACTAGCCCTGTCGGTATTGGGGAGAGTATTCTTGGTGGTTCCTTGATTAGGTTGTTTGACTGAGTTGCTATTTCCTTGATTGGGCTATTGTTTACTTCTTGATTGTTGGTCTAGTGTTAAATCTATATATAATTCCATATGTAGCAATGCCAGTGATGGAGAGGAAGAATCAGAACATTAAACTAAAACATGGCATGTGTTATGTCCAAAGTATCTTACTTTTAAATGTTTTCTTCATTTACTCTCATTAGAGAACAAAACAGATGGTGATTTTTCACTGAAAGTTGGTACCTCAAGTGTTCAAATGATTAAATTACTGCAAAATCTTCAATTTCTGTTGATCTGATTTTAACAAGTAGCAACCTCAGTGTTTTAGAAACAGCTGCAACCCATTTTATTCATATTTAGAAGCAGATACAGAATAGATGGAAAGCATTCACATTTTTCTCCTGAGGCATTTGTTATAGGCATATGTAAATTATGTATAAGACATTTTTTACTATTAAATGCGATGATTCCTTTCATAAGAAAATTACATTTCTATAATTTTAGTTTAGTGAGATTAATTAATTAAATAATTAATGATTTAATAGACATTCCAAGACAGACGGCCACATGACCACAGAAGCATCTTTGGACAAATGAAATGGAAATGAGCACCGCCCCCAGAATCCAACACAACTGGCAGGAGAAACCTTTCCCATTACCTTTTTAGATGCTTTAACGAAAAACAAAACCACAGAATCAATAAAGGTATGAAGATGACATTGATATCATCAAATCCAATTGCTTGCTCAAAGCAAAAATCCACATTAAAGTATCCCAATAGCTATCCAGTCACAACTGAACACTACCAATCAAGGCAATCCTATCATCACTCTGGGAAACTGATTACACACCTGACCTGGTCTAACCATTAGGAAGATGCTTTTTGTCCTGCCAAAGTAACTGTTCTCCTGTAACTCAAATCCATTATTTATGATAGAATCATTCTGGAATCCTATAGCAAAATATAAAGGTGTTTTGATTTTCTTCTGTATGCCATCGCTTCAGATATGTGAAGTACCCTGACTCAACGGTGTTTCTCTAAGGTAAATATATACAATTCCTTCCATCTCTCTTCTGGTCCCATAATAATATAGAAGGTACCTCCTGAATTTCAGGAGAATGAGTTCTCCTTAAGATGGAATGAGGCCTGCCCATAAGCAGTTGTCAGATGGCATGCAGCAATTCTCCACATCAGGATCTCTCCCAATGATTTTAGTAACCAGTTAGGTCTAAAACAGCAAAAGCAACCTGTTAGATATCCAGTACCTAAATTGTTCCAGGCCATATATCAAATGCAAACCTGTGAATAGTTTTCTAGCTAACTGTCAGCCTTGCAGTTGTTATAATGAAGACACAACAAACACATGCTGCACTCAGACCACTGCATTCTGCTCTGGCTGCATCTGCAGAAATGCTCCACACAGAGCACATTACAGTAATCTAAACATAAAGTTAGCAGCATGTTAATAGCTGAATATGGCTATCCCTCTCTAGTAAAGTACATAATTGTTATGCCAGAAGAAGCTAGCAATAGAAACTCCCATCCTCAGTGGATACTGAAAATGGGATGGCTCTATATTCCATCACTATCCTGAAATTGCATTTATGTTATTTCTGAGACAGTGCACTCCATGTAGAAGAGGTAAGATGGCAATTTCCTGAACCCAGGGCCACCCCCTCATGAAGTCTCTGTATTTGAGAGATTCAGTCTTAGTTCACTGATCCTTATTCATGCCCATTACAGAATCTAGGAGCTATCTGGAGGTTGAGTCATGGCAACTAGACCTCTTTTCTTTTGGCTGAGACATTTTGTTGCTTATACAAGTAGCTTCTTCAGTCTGAGAAAAAAGTTGGTTAGGGGCCCCATATGTCTTCAAGAATGGCTGCATTTCTCATTTAACTTGATTAGCCTCCTTTGGTATCTTTTGATGTCACCTCACTCTTCACCAGCATCCCCATCACTGATGCCCTAACAGCTGTCAGGAAAAGACGATGATGATAGCACCCTCAACTGGAAAAACAACCTCAACCCAGACCAGATCTGCTGTCTCCTGGACCTGTGTCTGAAGACCACTTATTTCACTTACAGAGGTGACTTCTATAGACAGAAATACAGCTGTGCCACGGGTTCCCCTGTGTCACCCATTGTTGCCCATCTGTAAATGGAGGAAATGGAGAAGAAAGCACTCAGCTCTTTCCAGGGGATGGCACCAATCCACTGGTTCAGGTATGTGGATGGCACTTGGATGAAAATCAAGGTCCAGAAGGTCCAGGCTTTCACAGATCATATACACTACATAGATTCAAGCATCAAGTTCAACAGGGAAGACACCAAGGACAACAAGCTGCCATTCCTAGACTGTAAGGTTATTATTGGGACCTGTGGCAAGCTAGAAACAGAGATCCACAGGAAACCCACACACAGAGACCAGTACCTGCTGTTCAACTCCCACCATCCACTTCAATATAAACTAGGAATTATCGGAACACTATGTCACAAGGCAGAAACTATCCCACCTCCATCGATGCCAAAAAGAAAGAAAGCAGGCACCTGAGGACAGCTCTTAAAACCTGTGGATATCCAAATTGGGCCTCTATTAAATCAACATCTAGATCCAATAAAAGAATGGTAAACAAAGCTGAAACTCAGAGTCAATGGAAGAACCTTGTCTTTCCTTACATGGCTGGTGTGTCAGAAAAGCTAAAGCAGATATTTGGAAGATACCCCATACCGGTATTCTTCAGACACACTGAGACAGTGATCAAACACAAAAACATAAGAAGAGCAATGTAATATAGGCAGTCCAGCGCAGTGGACTGCCTAGACTACATTGCTTAGAACTCTACATTAGAGAAACCAAACAGCCTTTAAACAAGAGGATGGCCCAGCACAGGAAAAGCAACACCATAGGACCAGAATCAGCAGTTTACCTTCATCTAAAGGAAAAAGGAAATTTATGTGAGGTCAGTAATGTTCACTTTTGGACAGAGAAGATAGGCAGGTAGAGAGAGGAGTGAAGGAATCCATCTGTGCCAAAATGGAAAATCCATCCATCAGTAGAGGTGAAGGCCTCAGATGCAACTTGTCCCCTCTTTTTCATATTACTCTTTCATTAATCTCAAGGAAGATTAAGACCACTTCACAGGTTCACCAGGGAAATCACACTTAACAACCCACCTGGGGATGAGTAGTGGATTTAGGAGTTGAACATTCACATCTCCTATTGTCCATCCAACAAGCCTAATCAGGTTCAGTGAGAAATGCAGCCACCCTGGAAGTCATATAGGGGGCCCCTAACCAACTTTTTTCTCAGTCTGAAGAAGCTACTTGGATAAGCAGCAAAACATCTCAAACCAAAAGAAAATAAATCAAGTTGCTATGACTCAACCTCCAGACAATTCTACCTAGATGACTGAGAATCTTCCATCAACAATCAAGGAGCTAGTTCAGAACCTGCAAAGGTTTTCCTTATTCATATGTGTGAATGACCTTGAGAGATGAAGGGAAGAGATGCTGAGTAGAAAATAATCAGGGAAGACAGGGAGAAGCTCCCAATTGCTTCGGAATCAGAGAAAGAAACTTAGGAAAAACTACCCTAATTTATCAAGCAGTTAAAAATGGTGGTGGGAAGTTTGTGCCTTCAGACTTTCAAGATTCTGTTACAATAAAATAGATCTGGCTCATGTAGTTGCGCTGTCCGATTTATCTGGGAGAGCTGAATGTTATCTGTCCCAAAATCTATTTACTAAGTACTAGTTCCAAGACCATTAGCTCCCATGGCATATATTATTTTTCTTTTCTAAGGGGAGAATTTTTTTAAATTTCATTTTGTTTCTTCCAGTCCACTTCTTCAGTTTATCAAGAGCATTTTGAGTTTTATTGCTATCTTCCAAAGTGATTCACTCATTTTGTGTCATTGGCAGATCTGATGAGCATCTCATCTACCATCATTTATGAAAAAAATTAAAATGTAGGGGACCCAGGTTTCATCTCCCTGGCACCCCACTTGATAGCTCCCTCCAGTCAGATGATGAACCACTGATGAGCACTCTTGAGTACAACTGTCAGGCCAGATACCTATTCCTCTTATCATCCAGCAACTACGTTGAACTACGTAAGGTGTCCAAGGAGACTTGCTGAAAGGCTTTGCTAAAGACAAGGAATATTATTATATCTACAACATATCATTCCCAAGAAAATTTACTAAATTTATAGAAAAACAGGTAAGCTTAGTCTGGCAACATTTGTTCTTGACAAATCCCCGTTGACTTCTTGTAATGACAGCATTGCTTTTAATGTGCTTACTGGTTGATCTCTTTATGACCTCTGTCCAAATTTTCCTAGGTATAAATGGCAGAATAATTTCTAATTTGTTTTCCTTTTGCCTTTATTTTTGAAAATAGAAACAGTCATCTATATCTTCTACAGCCATCTGGCACTTTACCACTCTCCAAGATTTCTCAAAATGATACTTGAGTTGGGTTTGGCCAGAATATCGACCAGTTTTTATTTGAACTTATTCAAAGATTTTTCTGTGATGTTTCTATAGTTCTAATATTTGATAGCTGAATGGGCTCTTGTATCAAGAAAATATGCCTATTTTCATCTATCAAATAATCATCTTAAAATTATTTTTTTTAATATGGCTCAGAACAGCTTGTAATTTTGGAGAATTTGGTGGGACTATGTCCTAAATGGTCCTGGCAAGCCCACTTGGGGGCTAGGAACTGCACTTTTTCCAAGTTTTGGATTATACTGTTTCTAAGTCATACAAGAGCACATTCTTTACATTCTTCTGCTGCAGAATCTTCTTTATGTCATTGACTGTTTCTTCATAATTTTATAGAGCAGTAATTAAGAGTCATGGAATATACATGGAGCTAAAATCAAAGAATTATTCAAAATCAAATTCACAACAAAGTTTAAAAAACAGGCATCTGGACTCGATTTTTCTCAAGTAGAAGACGTTTCTCCTTTAATCCAAAAGGCTTTCTCAAAATCAAATTGTTGCTCATTTTGCTTTTCACTACTTTTTGTGTTATAGCTTAATAGTATAAATCATTTTAGTTTAATCACACCTGTGCATACTCTGATTTTTCCATGTTAACAATTGCATGGTTTTATATTTTCCATACAAGTTAAATCACTTATGCATAACATTTTTTAATTTTTCCAGCACAATGTTGAGTATTCAACTTTCGTAAGCTGGAAAAAATTCACTTAAGTGAATTTTACTATGTGCAACTGTAGTCTTAACACTGTTTCAATGACTTTCCCCCAAAAGGGTCTCCAAAATGTCTGGGTTGAACAATGGTTTCTTGAGTGGGGAACATACCACTGGCTCCTTCAATGAAGATAACAGCAAGCTGAGCTCAAATTAAGCTTGAATTTCATTCAAGCGTGCCTTCACCATGACCTGAACCCAGCCCCATCATCACTTCCCTGGAAGATTTCACTAGCCAGGAAAGGAGGTGATCCAGACTACAAGTGGCTTTAGACAAGTCTATTTCCTTAGGATTCACAAGATCAAACTTATCCCCAGTAACCTTGCAAGATGAAGAGCCCAACTTCATCTCTAGTTGGATCAGGCTGATTTTGTTCTCCAGGTGTCTAGGGGTTTCCTCCTAGCAGCCAACAAATGATTGTCCCACCAGTCCATCTTTAGTAACTTTCAGATCACTTTGAACAGGGTCACTGAGCAAAGGAAAAATTAATGCCTTGTTATCACCTGAGTACATGCCCAAATATTGGATTTTTATTTATATTCAATTGATTAAATCCTCAGTTTATGCCAGTGGTGCCCTTTGATACACTTCATTTCCTGGAGCTTCCAAATTAATCAAGCATACCTTCCACCCCACCTCACCCTAATCATCAAATCTGGAAAGACTGTTAGATGAAACTGCATCCAAGATTTTTATTGCCCTGCACATTCCAATAGACAAGTAAGACCTGAGCAAAACTGAGCAGAAATGCCATAAAAATCCTATGAAAACCAAGTAATCCCATAAGATACCTGGAGTGGACTGACAGATGACAGCCTTTTTAGGCAGGCCAGACTAGGAAACCAAAGTTACAAATGCTAATACTGCTTTTACTTGTTACTGTAACAAAATCTTCCAAGTCTGAATCTACTTTCCTTCTCCCTCCCTTTATCTACAAGAGAATCGGGAGAGTCCAGCCTGAGAAGCTTTTCAAATTACATTTCTGACTCGGACCGTTTTTTTTTTTTTCTGTTTGAACATTGTCTTGGTTGTGGCTCCTCTTTCTTTTCTTCAAGGTTACTCTTAAAGCCCATTGTATCTTAATATATCCACCTTTCCTACAAAGCATGTTGGTACCAGTGAGCTCTGAAGCAATCAAGGAATGATCTGGTGATGATAAGGAACTTATGTTAACTTCCCCCATTCTCAGATCACATTAGAGCTGCCTTACAAAAAAACAGGTCTACCATGTGGCCTCCAACATGATGCAAGCCGCAGATGACCTAGGAAAGGCTTACAGTTGTCATGGTGGCCATAAACAATTATCTATCTCTAATCCTCTCCTTAGAGAAGACAGGTTGAAATCTCCACCATCATTAGACTAGGAAATCTACCATCAATCCTGTGATGAGCTTAAACACCTCAAGCTGGAAGCAGAAAAGCAGGGAAAGCAGGAAGCAGACATACAACAGAAGCTCTGCCTCTGGAACCCAATTTCACAAATAAGGCCTCACATTCAGTTATCTGCAAAAAAAGTGCCTTATTTCAAACCTTTAATATATTATGCCTATTAAGTAGAAGATTTTGAGACAAAGACTATTTGCTTTGAATTTATGCCTTAAATTTTTTTTAAATTGTCTTTGATTTTGCTCAGTGGCAGTCAACCAGGCACAAATTGCCTAAAAAGTGCCTAAATAATATAACCAGAAGCCAAGTTCAGATTCATTCCAAACTATATGTTAAAAACTTGACTAGTAATAATGAATGTACCTCTCAGATTTGATGGAATACTCAAATATGAAAGTTGAATTCAAAATTAGACAATGCAAGAGTGTAATTTAATGGAAATGCAGTATTTCTTTCAGGACTAGAACTTTGTTATGAGCCAGGGAAACAAAAAAATGTTATCTGATCCTTGAGTCTTTTTGAAATCTAGTCAATATGATCTTTCACAATAATACATGGTTCATTAAACTAATTCAGTTCATAAAGTGCAACCCTTAAATTCTGCCATGTGCAGAAATGCTTAATTTGCTGTGAAACTTTCAATATATTAATATTCAGTGGAACCTCACAAGAAGAGACTAATCCATTCCGGAAGAACGCTCTTAGCGCAAAATGCTCTTAAAGCAAAATGAGGTTTCCCACAGAAAACAATAGAAAATTGGATGATCCATTCCACGCCCCCAAAAATATTCACCAAAAAATCATTTTCAATGGAATTTTGGGTAGAAATGATTGTCCCTAACATATGAAAGAAGTAACAATGATTAATACATGATATACAGCAGAAATAGAACAAACTAAGCAGCGCTTATGGATCTGCTTTGAGGCAGATTCTGGCCTCGGCTGCTGCTAGGCCGGCTGCTGTCTGGCGCCCCTGCTGGCTCGGAGGATCCGCTGCCGCCACCACTCGAGGCAAAACGGCCTTTTCCCTTTTCCCTCAGCAACGTCTCACAGTACAGTCCACGGACAGTAATGGAATAAACTGAACGTAGCAGCATTGACAGGACTCTTGCGCGGTTGCTGCCTGAACAGGAAATACAGAGTGCGCTGACTGATGATGCATAAGTTATGGCACGAAGTTTGCTTGTCTTGTGAGTCATCGCTTGTCTAGTGGAATAAATTTCATTAATTTTTTTTTGCTCGTCTTGTGAAAATCTCAACTTGTGAGGTGCTCTTCTTGTGAGATTCCACTGTATGTCCTTTGAAAACAACTCAATATTCAGCAGCAGTTTAGGCTGATACATTGAATATGCTTCTATCTGAAAAGCATGAAATAGTAGCAAATGGGAAAATTATTCACTTATCTTTAGATATTACATAAAGAGCAAAATGTTACTTTTGTTTTCTTTATGCACAAAAAATAACGAAACTTCTTAGGCAAGAAAGTCCACTTAGATGTAATTAACACCACATGCAGCCATGTCATGTTTCTAAACATTCCCACTAAAATGAAAAAGAGTGTGGACACAATTAGAGAGGAATGGAAGAATCTGATGGCTAACTACCCTTGCATTTCTAAGCAAACTGGAATTTATGCTTGAAATGTTCAGTTGCTAGCAATCAGGAAGAATGGATCATTTAAGAGACAATGAAATGTTGAAGAGGTTCTCAGAAAGACAACAATGTTCAATTATCTTATGTCAGAATCATCTTCATGATAAAAGGCAAATGCAGTTACAATAAGTCTCATATAATGTATCAGGGAATTTCTCAGCAGAGGCTCAGCCAGTATGCATGAAACCAAACATTCCTCTTAAAATAGTGAAGTACAACTACCACTGATTGTCTTGAAAATTAATCTGACTTAATATTTTGTTTTTTTAAGCAGAACAGCTGGGTGACTTTGGGCCAGTCCCTCTCTCTCAGCCCAACCCACCTCATAGGATGGTTGTTGTGAAATAAGGAGTATTACATAAATTTGCCAGCTTGGCTTACTTAAGAATTAATAAAGGCAGAATAAAAATCTAATAAATAAATAACTAAGTTCCCGTTTGCTTTGAAATAGAGATGGCTGTCAAGTTATTTCATTCCACTCTCATGGAGGCAAAATGTTGCTTTTATCATAATACAATAGGAGATATAAAAATAAAAGTCTATGAAATCTTATTCTGCCCAGTCAGCTCACAGAGCTATGGATTTTTAAAGTTATAATCAACCTAAATTGTTTTCAGCAACAGACTTACAAAATTTGTACTATAACAGAATAGAGATACATTTTTGTACATTAGTTTCCCTATCTAAGAAAGATGGATAAACGGTAGATAAATGCAATGACAGAGAGAGCCATTAGAAGCTTCAATGGTATTTTAATGATTAAGTGAGCAGGTTTCATTCAAACAATGGAAGGGGGGAGCAACTAAACAGAAGCCAAATTCAGAAGAAAACAGGATGAAATTCTCATAACTAACCCATTTCCAGGTACATCTGCAAAAACAGAAAAATCTATTTTTGTTTTAATTTAGGATCTTGGCCTAATAGTCATAAAGTAGCTCATGAAAGTATGTACTGTGATGAAGGGGGGAGCAGAATGTAAATCAAACCAAGTCTTTATTACACAGACCAGCATAGGATAGAATATAAATTACATGGTTTATTTAAAACATTTGGAGTAAAACTCTTATCTAAAAGAGATAGGGAAAAAATTATTTTGTTTTCAAATGACCACACATAAACATAATAATACAATTAGTCTGAAAAACAAGAACTGGTAATTAGAATATCCCATAAGAATGGAGCTGATTGAGATGCTATTCTGGCTCTAATGTTAAACAGTGAATAAACTATTATGCAAATGAAGTGGGTGGTCAGGCATAAATAAGAACTTCACAAAAAAGAAATAACTTTAAGAAGGCTTATTGTCTTCTCCTATAAATATGGGTAAAAAAAGCTTTCGATGCAAGATTTTTTTAATCAATTTGTATTACATTTCAACAAAATAAAACATACAAAAAATCAAAACAATAAGATATTAACAAAAAAGAATATAATAAATGACAATAATAGAATCTAAGAAGTAAATTCAGACACATAACCTCCCCAAAAAATATGCAAACTCCCAATCATTCCCAACCCAACTCCGACTGAATCTCTATCCATAAGTCAATAGAAAAGGAAAAATAAGTTTCCCTCACTCAATCTAATCAAATCAATATAACAAAAACTATAGACTGTAATAAACAATTCCTTTCTATCACTATATATCTATATACTAAGTATTCTAAATTTTAATCAACACAATATTTCATGTAAACATATAAACTTATTTCAAAATCATCAAGTTCACCCACTAAGATTCCTTTATTCTAATTCACCAGCAGAAAATTCTAGAGCGACTTCTAATCAAATAGCAACTTCTTTCAATTTCTTCTCTCAGGAGGGTTATCAGCCTAAACGTATTCAGTCATCCTCATCTTTCTCCTGTAGAAAGCTTCATATGGGATCAGGCACAATAAAATCTTCAGTGGTAGTATCTAAGACCAAAACAATATTTCTACATTGAAATAGTAAATTCAGATAAACATACCACTCAAATCCCAAATCATCCTCACAAGCCTTTTGAAAATTTATTTCGATAAGGGCTAGGTCATTACTCACCATTACAAAATTATCTCAACAATATTTTTGCAAAGTTTGTTCTACAATAAATTTCCTTACAGATAGATTCATTGTATCTCTAAACAAATGTCCTTCTCTTATCAAAATCTAATACATTCTATCAATTCTACCTAATTATTTCATCTTTACTTTTAACTATTTGTTCCAGAGACCCTCCCCATCTAAAAAAAAATCCCCTTCTTCCCTAAACCCAGCGATATTTGACTAAATGCAAACTTTTCCTCTGGCAACTTTATTTCTTCAGCTCTTAAACCAAAGGTTCCCATGTTTTCCTTTATTTTCATGAGTTTAACCTCAAACTTATCCTTTTTATAGTTTTCTACTTCTGATTTGTTATCCATTTTTCCAATGTTCCCCTCTATTTTTCCTGTAAAAATAGGTCTATTTTTCTCAAATTCTGCTTGCTTTTGAGAAATGTCCGTATTTCCTGACCATTCTTTTTCATTTTAGATGGATTGAAAAAGGCTTCTGGATAGAATAC
>JANHZU010008394.1:13775-26322 GCA_032468055.1 Acrochordus granulatus
GCATCCTTCCAGCCTAGTTCCGGAGGGGTGGGATGGGGTGGGGCCTCTGAAACACACAAGCTGCCTCTCCCTCAGAAGATGACCCTGCTTCATTACTGGCCAGCCGTGAGCTTTCCAGCCTTCTCTGCATGGAAGGAGAAGCTCTCAGGGAGCCTTTAGTAAAGGTTGGCTAGGACAGAGTTCTCCCTCCTGGCTTTCCAGATGTGCCTTGTGACATGAGGATTTGAGCCTCTTCTCATCTGCTCTGAGGCCTCTGGAAGGTGGCAGTGGTTCTGCTGGTCTTTTGTCTGGCACCTGGCTTGCTCAAGAGGGTTGCTGCCAACTGGTCAAGCACATTTCTGTTTCTCAGCTGTCCCAGAAAACTCCCTGCTGGCTCTTCCCAGAATCTCTCAGAGAAAGGGAATAATCAGGCCTCTGCTTGGTGAATGTGCCTGCTCCCATCTGGCTGTGCCAGGCCTCCTTCCCAGAAGGTTGGCATGGTTTTCTTTGCTCAGGGTCTTCATTTTGGCCCCTGCTTTGTCTCCAGCCCTTGCTTTTCTCTCATCCCCTCACTTGCACCACTTCATGCATGTCTGAGAACAGCCCTGGAGGTTCTGGCTAATGATTAGCAGCCCTGAACAATGGCATTTCTTGCTAAGTGCCAGCCAAAGAGAGGGGCAAGGCAGGACAGGAGCCTCCCCAAGGCCTAAGCTGAGCTGCCAGTGCCCCTACTAGTGGGTGCTGCCATTGCTGGCTGCCAGGTGTCTTATCTGCTGCTGGGGGAAGACTGGGTCTGACAGCAGGCATGTTTTTGGGGGGTCAGGTAAGAGGGGCTGTGCAGTATGGGTTGGCTTCAGAAAGACACAGGGTATCCCTTAGTCCCTCAGTGTCTTTTTAATCTTCCAGTTCCCCCTTACCTGTGGGGCCACCTGTGGCCCTAAATGGTTATCCCTCTCTTGGAAGCAAGGGAGGGGTGAGGAGGCAACCAGAGATTCCTCCCTGCAGTGATGACCCCCAGGGACCCCTGGGCATGTGTAAACTGTCCTGGAAGGTTAGGGCAAGATTGCTGGAGGCTTTTCCCTTAGAAGATGGCTGTGCCTTGTTCTGAGTGCAGCTGGGTAGAGCAGTGTATATTTAGGGTGGAGGTTGGACCAACAGAGTAACAATCAGAGGCAAATCCTGTACCAGTGTTGACTTTGGCCAAGAGTGGGGGAAACTGCTCAGGCGGTTTGGAGAGTCTCTTCCTGCCAAATGGGGACTGAGGAGTAGTTGCTGGCAGGTTGGCCAGTGCGGAGCCCTGAGTATGAGAGCAGGCTGGCTGGGTGGCAATGCCTGTGGAGGCAGTCCAGGGCTCCATGAATCCTCAGGCTTGCTTTGGCAGGGGTCCTGCTTGTACCCTGGCCATATTAGGCTGCCCTCTGTACATGGATGCCTGCTGGGCAGGGACTTGTCAGGAGGATGACAGCAAGGGGTGGGCAGGGTCTATACTGGACCTTTCTAGCGATGATCAGTCCTTCCCTGTCTCTTCCTGGAAAGAGGGAGGTCCCTGATACTCCTTGGGGCTGGGTGATACCAGTCTTGCCACCTGTCCTTGTCCTTTCAATCTCTTGGAGAGTGTCTTATTTGTCTCTCCCGCCCTACCCCATCGGCGCCTGGACAGCTCTTTTGAGCTCTGGGAAGGCTTGCAAGTAACCAAGCATTTCTCTCTCTCTCACATACACACACAGAGATGGGTGTGCCTCTAAGAGAGCAGCATCAAGCATTGGGGCTGATACTATAATTGGAGGGGAGCATGCAGCCCCATCTGGTCCAAAAATACACAGGAATAGCCTGAAGCAGGGGAGAGGTGGGGTGCTTATGGGTCTGAGGGATTTGGGAAGGGGGCTAGAGGGGGGCAGGCAGCTGCTTTGTGTCTCCTTGCTCCCTGCCTGCCTCGAGGCTCTGTGCCCAAGTGATTCCTGCCTTTGCAGTCTGGCTACAGTTCCCCTTCTCTGCCTCAGTTTCCTGATGGGGAATAGGCAGCATTCTGCTTGGATCAAAGTGTGCCCTCAAACCATGCCCCCCCCTACCCAGCTCCCCACCAAGTATGTCTGTGCCCAGAGATTTTTCCACCCTGCCTGCCACCTCCCTCCCAACAGCCGCCCAGGAGTTTATGGAAGGAAACTTTGAGAAAGAGTCCCCTCCCCTCCCTGCTGAGTCAGGCTTGGTTGCCTGAGCTGTGGGTGGGGAGGGAATGGGGGGGAGGTGGAGGAGCGTGTGCCCCCCTTTGCCTCCCCCTCCCTTTCTGCTACTGGGTGGGCAGGGAAGGGGGCTCCTGCAGGAGGCTCCTTGGGGCTGGGCTGAAGGGAGGGAGGGAAAGCGGTCCAGCCCAGCCTTCCTTCCTGTCCCAGCTACCCAGCAGCAGCTGCTGCTCCTTCTGTGCCTCCTTTTAGAAGCCGGCTGGTATCACTGCCCACCAGCACCATGGTAGCTGGCATGCTGATGCCTCTGGGACAGCTGCGCAGCGTCTACGAACTGCTCTTCCGAGATGGTGTGCTGGTGGGGCAGAATGACCGGCGCCCCCACAGCTTCCACCCAGAGCTGCCCGGGGTCACCCACCTGCAAGTCCAGCGGGCAATGGGGTCCTTGCGCTCTCGTGGCTTGGTCCGTGAGAACTTTGCCTGGCGCCACTGCTACTGGTACCTGACAGACAAGGGCATTGCCCATCTACGTCAGTACTTGCGTTTGCCACCCGAGATTGTGCCCACCACCCTGCAACGTGTCCGCCGCCCTCTGCCTGTGGCCAGACCTGCCTCACACCTCCCTCGCGTGCAAGCTATATGGGGCCCACCCTCCCAGCCTGCCAAGCTCTGGGAGGCCTCACGACAGGAGTACCGCCAGAAAGATGCTGGACACGTGGAGCTGGCCAGGAAAGAGGCAGTGCTGCCGCTGGCATCATCAAATGAAGGTCAGACCACCTCCTTTTTAGGGGAGCAATGGCCTTATGGGGGAGGACCTTGAAGATCCCCGGGTCTCTTTTGGACTTGTGCAGCTGGAATAGCTTGGGGGCATTTCTGTGAGGAGGTGTTATGATCTGCGGGCCTTTTACCTTTTCTCCCCTTCTGGCGCTGAGGACAGGTGTGGGTCGGTGCTCTAGTGGGAGGACAGGGAATCTCGTCTGTGCAGTGAAGCGGGCAGGGTTGGAGGCCAGGTTGGAGGTCTCGTGCTCTGCCTTTGTTGCCCTGCAAGAGCCTCTGGGTTGAAGGTGTGCTGGAGGGGTGTCTGCTGCTGACACGTGGCAATAGCCATGAAGCACTGGGGGGCAAGATCCCTTTGGGGGAGAGCTCCAGAGGAGACAGTGGTGCAGGCAGTGTAGGCAATGCTGGGGGCAGCTGGGTGAAGATATCTTAAGTGCAGGGGGATGGGAGCTGCAACTATTTGCTTACCGCCTGCTGCTTGCTTGGGGGCTTTGGGCTGGGGGCTCCCTGGCAGTACTTCTTTACTCCTGGGTGAAGAAAGTTGCCATGGGGGGCAGCTGGTAGCTGGCAGGGAGACTAATGGGAATTTCAGGTTCTTCTCCCAGCATCTGGGCTGGTTGAGAGCTGGTCCATGGAGGAGTGGCTCTAGCAGGCTTCAAGTGGTGCCCCTTAATCCAGGCCCCCAGTTCCCTGATATTGGAGGGTTTGGTGTAGTGCCTGGGAAGGTGATCTCTCTGGCTGCTGGCTTCTCCCAGCCCTCCACCGATGTGGCGCCTTCTTTCTGGATGCCATGGGTGGTTGTGTGTGGGAGGGCCAGTAGTGCAGGAGGGGCTGGGTGAGTGCCCTGGCAGTGGTCACGTGAGATTGGAAAAGAAAGTGAGAGGGGGAGAGCCAGGCTCTGAGTCAGCCTGGGGCTCCTCCCTCTGCTCTGAGTTGGCTGACCCCCTTCTTTGGGAGAGGGGTACATTGCTGGAATCAGCCACACCCTGTTCTGCCCCAGCAGCTGTTTTCCGGGCACTTTGGAATACAGCTTGTTGCCATCTGGCAGCTTGATGGGGGTGGGGGGAATACTAGGGGAAATGGCTGAGATGGACCCCCCTGTTCCAGACAGGCTGGATCTCCTCATACTCCTGCCAGAGAGCTGACCTGACAACTGGCAATGCTGGGGGTCCTGCGTAAGTGACTCAAGCAGGACAGCAATGTGGGGACTGTATCTTGGCTTCTGACTTCAGGTTGGCCAGCTGATGGCCTAAGGCAGCCCTGGGTGGTAGGCCCTGGCCTACATCTCTGCCAGGGGAGGTAGGGGGTCCCTGTGCCTGTTGAAAGAAGTGCAGGGAGAAACCCCTCCCCCCCTCTCCAAAGCACTCTGTTCCACTTTTGCAGGAGGAAGAGCGCCATAGGAATCTGGTCTGCTCTTGGATGGCAGCTGGAGAGAATTTGGGGCTGTTGGAGGAGATGCTGTGTGGGAGGGAGGGGAGCCTGGAGGACGTCTCTGGGTGTGGCAGCTGGAGGGGGAGCTGCTGCCCTGTTCTGCATGGGCTTGTCTGCCCCAGGAGGCTTGGGGTGCGATTTGGTGGGAAAGGGTGCTGCTCACGCGCTTGTGTTTGCTGGTAGCCAGAGCAGGATGGCTGCTGCAGCCTCTGACTGGGAGGATGGCTGCTACTTCATGGAGGACCTTATCCAGCAGGGGCAAGGTAGGCAGCAGAGCAGGGCTGCCTCCCTGCAGGATGGCAGGTGGAAAGAGCCAGGAGGGAGCTGCTCTCCTGGCTGCAGAAGGGTGGGGAGTACCTTCCTGGACAGGTAGAACTTGGTGGCTGTGGTGGGAGCTGAAAGCGTGGGGAGGCTTTGGCTGGCACTCCCCCTTTCTCCACCTCCAGTATATAAGGCCCCTGGTAAAGGCAAGCCTGCGCCCACCTCCCGATCACCAGCTCCTGAGAAGCTCTTTGGTCTTCCTGCCTGAGTGACAACTGGAAGGTGCCAGTTGTAGCCCTTCAGCCCTGAAAGTGAAGAGGGGGCCCTGGTTCCCCTGGAGGGGATTATGCCCCTAAAGAGAGGGCAGAGTTGAGGGGCTCCTTGAGGCCATGAGTCCAGTTGCTCAGCCTGTACTGCGGTGTGAAGGAGGGGGCTTGTAGGCAGCTTTTTGGGCAGTTACTTTCAGAAGTCGGGGGCTTAGTGTGGCCTTGAGGTAGCTCTCTCCTGCCCTCCAACCCACTCTCTGGGAATTTTCATTCAGCATATGGGGAATGGAAGCCCTAGGTAGACCAGAAACTCACTGGAGGATCTCACCAAGGCCTTTCTTCTCTCCAAGGGAATGCTGGGTTGGATCCTTCAGGAACCACTGCATCCCTGCTTGAGATCTGGGGAGGCACAGGACACAGGATGCTATGTAGTTACATTGTGCCCTAAAGGGCTGGCTGTGAAAACTGAAGACCTGCCACCTTTTCCCAGTCAAACATCTCCTCTGCCCTTTCATTCCAGTATTTGTCCCAAAGTAAGCAAAGAAGGAGGAGCATACCAGCCCATCTTCCTCCCCCGCTCAGGTGGGACTTTGCCAGATCCTTGCCCAGGCTTTTGCATATGGTATGCGGCTTGGAGGTGGGGCTTAGTCCAACTTCAGAGACCTTTCTAATAGCCCAGATATGAGGTCCTTCTGGGGAGATGGTATAGGACAGGAGCTCCAAACCCCCACCCATGGATCGGAAGAAGCCCCTGAGATGATCTAGCTGGGAAAGCTTGGGGTTGCAGGGGGCCATGTTTGTAGTGGGGTTCAGAAGAATTGCTCTTGGTTGGTATGATGTCTTTGCTGCTTGGCTGTCATCTTGCCTCCTCCCCCAGGCAGGAGCTCTTTTCAGCCTTGCTGCCTCAGCCCCCTTGGGGGGTTGCTGGTCCATCTAAGCTTGGACTCTTCTGCTCATCCACCTTGTCTCAAATCCAGATTCTGTTCCAGAAGGAGCTGGGTGTGCTGAAAGCCCTCCCATTATCTCCCCAGCGGAAGCCTCCAACCTCCACAAAGCCTTCAGAAGGTGTACTAGGCCCAAAGATGGCTTGCTGGCATGTTGGGCAAACTGTTCAACTGTGGTTCATTGATTGTGCTGAAACAGAACAGCATGGGTCACTCCCATTGGTTGGTGGCAGACAAAGCTTTGTTATGGACATGGAAGGGCTGGGTCCATATCAGGAGTTTTGAGAGGCCAAAAGGATGAAGGTTGCCACCCTTCCCTTCTGCAAAGTACAGGTTGGCCTATCCTGGGTGCCACAAATGGCTGGGCAACTTGTACTGGCCTCGTCTGGCCTGGCCATGGTGCCGGAGTTGTGGGCTGCGTTTTCTGGAGGATATGCCATAGTGGGGCAGCTTCTTCTGAGCCATCGTCTATATCCAGGGCAGGTTGCACATGGACCATTAATCTTGTTTTTTCTAGTAAGAAGCACCTACATTCCATCTTTCTGTTTTCTGTCTGGCTTCCAGTCCTTCAACTACTTCTTCCTCTGTTCAGACATGCTCCTGCTGTTCAGTACTTGCCTTGAAAGGTGCCTAGAATAGCTTGGGCCTTTGGACCTGGAGGGGCCCCTGTGGAGAAGAGCCCCTCCCACCTGGCTTCAAAGGCCAGACCAAAATGGCCAGGGACCTCTCCAGTGCCGGGTCTCTTCTGCCTGGATTGACTGAGAGCCTGACAGTCATTCAGATTTCCGTCCAAGTGGGTGTACCCACATTTCTGTTTTCTGTGCAAGTCACAGAGGGCTGCATTCGCGCACAGTAAATGGGCACTTTGTTGGGGGCTTCTTATGAGGGCTGCTTGGGATATTCCTTGAGTGCCAATTGGCAGGGGACTCCCAGGTGGGCCGAGGTCTCAGTGTCATCCCTTGCAATGCTTGTCTAGTTGTGGAGGAGCCAGGGCACTTTGGGAATACACTGTAGCAAGGGTCACAAAGTGGGTTTAGTCCCCCAGCCCTACCCAGTCCAGCATCCATTTGTGACATGGATGCAGCACCAGTCCAGTGGCTGATTTATTCCCCACTGCTGGGCCCTGCTTCCCCATCCCAGCGCCTCAGCCCTCAGATGCCGGGGGTGCAGCTGCTGCAGCCCCAACAAGTGTGGCGGGGGCGCAAGCAGGTGCTGTGCTCAAAGGGGCGCCCTCCCCCGTTCCTGCGTAATGTTCTAACTTGGAACCGTGACGAGCTCGGCCGCGGCCCGGCGGCGACGAAAGCGCTATTTATAGGCTACCTCCCCTGGCCACGGGGTATCGGCGGCAGGGGGACGGGCGGGGTTCGGCCGAGAGACGCTTCGGGCCCTCAGTCGGGGGCTGCCTCTGTTGCAGGCTGCTGCTCAGCGGGCTGCTCTCCGGGACGGGCCTCCCCATGAAGATCGTGCCGGGTAGGCGACCGCTCCCGTCCTGGGAAGGCAGGGGCGCCGGCGCTGCGGGCCTGGCTCCGACGGGAAGGAGACATTGGCGCGGCGCCCATCGCGACTTGGTGGAGTGGCCGTCGACTCTCTGCCACGGACCGCTACTCCGCCAGTACAAGGGGCGCCGCTGAGTCTGGGCCTCCTCCCAGGCCCCAGTCCTCCCGCGGGCCGCGGGAGAGGCGGGCCCGACGGGGCGAGGCACTGCGGCCGCAGGAGCGCGCGCGGGCGGGTAACCTTGAGAGCTGCCCGCGAGTGGGATTCCAGCCCGTGGGAAGGTGCGCTGCTTCGGGCTGGGCCAGGCCGGCTCCGCATTGCGGGCGGAAGGCCGAGGGGGGCGGGCCTGCGGACAGCCGGGAGGAGACCGGCGCGGCCGGGCGGGGCGGCTGCTCACTCGACTCCAGCATTCAGCCCATCGGCTGCGTCCTCGGAGCGCCTCTGCCCAGCCTGGTCGTGGTGGCCACTATGGACCCCGGAGGCGGGGGCTTCTTCCCGTCGTTGGTGGTGGCCGGGCACGCGCTGACGCTTGCGCTGGTCTGGTACTGGCGGCGCGCGGGGAGCCTTGGCCGTGGCGCCGATGACGGCGAGAGTGAGTAGAGTGAGAGGCGGCGCTGAGCCCCCGCAGGGCGGGCGTACGGGACGCTCCCTCCTCCCCACTCCCTCCCTCGCTCACACAGACACGTGGGGGAGGCGGCGGCAGGCCCGTGCGTGGTGCGCCCGGCCCAGCTGGAGTTTTGCGGGAGGCGGGTTCTCACGGCAGAGGTGGCTCTGCTCCCCTCCTCCCCTTGGCCGCCTCCCGGCTTTCCAAGCAGCTTCGTTCCCGCATAAGGCGCCTGTTGCTCGTTGACTTGGCCGGAAGCTTCCGGCCAGCTGTCCCGCGACTGCAAGGGGAGCCGGGACTCTCCAGAGTAGCCGCGTTCCAAGTTGGAGTAGCCGCGTCTTGCCTCCGAAGCAGCTCAGCTCTCAAACCCATTTCCCCGAAGGCCAGCCAAGCTGGGACGGCTCCGTTCGCCGATCGTGGTGGCGGGTCTTGCGGGTTGGGCCGTTAGTCTCCGCGAGTTCTGGGTCCTGGGCCGGTCAGAGATGCTGCGACCGGCCGGCGAGTCGGTGCCTTCTCCTGTTGTCTGTAGCAGATTCTGGGGACGGAAGCCCCTCTTGCGTTTCCCCAGGGTGAGGGGCCCCCATTGTGGCGAGAGGCCAGCCCCGGTGTGACTCGGCAGCCCAGACTTTATTCAAGTGGTTGCTGGACTTTCTGCTTTGACGCGTCACCTTGCCCGGGAATGTTTGGAGAGGCAACTCTGCACCCTCGGCCCCTTCCCTAGTCAGGGAGCTGGTTTGACGCTGAGGAAGCTGTTGGATTTAATTTTCTGCTTCTGCCGGGAAGTCCTGCGGGCGTGCAAAAGGGGGTAGCACCTCTGTTTCCAAGCCTTAAGGATCGGCAGATTTCAGGGCTATGATTCTGCCTCCTTTCTTTGTGCCGGTGACCTTTTCTACATAAAGCAGCACTGAGAACTCCCACCCGGCATAATTTGTCTGCCAGTCTGGGTGGATAATCTGCACTTCAAAGTCTGCAGGGTCCTGGAGGTCGGGGAAGGTTCCCTGGAGAAACTGCTGTTGGGGAGGTCATTCGTTGGAGCTGCTCCTTCTGTTTCTGCTTCCTGGAGGGCTTTCCATTAGCAGAAATGGCTCCAGATTTCAAGATGATGCCTAACTTGGGTTAGAGCCACTCCTTTGTGTGTGTGCTTCCTCTCTGAGGAGGAAAACCCTGGGAGAGGACTGCCTGTCTGCAAAGACCCTGGGACATGAATTGTGCCCCACTGTGCCTTGGGAGTTCTGGGGCCCATCCCAAGGCTAGCTGCCAGCTGCAAGGGGGGGATGCCAAGCTGAGGGTTTCCCTGCAGGTTTCAAGAGAGAACAGCTGACTTTTACTAGTGGTGCCCAGCAGATGGAGGGCAGTCTTGTGGCCTAAGGCTTGAGGGTTGTTCAAATAATACCTCTCTGCCCTCATCACCATTTGGGGCAGGGGGCTCATCTGTCTGCATTGCAAGGAGTCCTAAAGGTAGCAGAAGAGCACTGCTGGAGAAGGAAAAGTTCTACCTCTCTCCCATTGCCAAGCAGCTTGGAGGCACCCACCAGGCAACCTACAGGAACCAGTCATGGGGTCAACACCCCTTTCACTGCCAGCTGCCATTGATGTTTAGCCTCCCCACTTCCCTAGCATAGCCCTTGAGATTTGTGTAAATCCCTGGCTTATTCCCTTTGCTCTCTGCTGCTTCTGGAATGGCTTCCAGTTTTGTGCTCTTTTCAGTTGAGACGTTGGTTGCTGGGCTGGGCTTGTCTGCTGAGCATGTGCAATGAGTAGTCCCCAATGTTTCTGTCAGTTCACAAAATTAGCATCCAGTCATCAAGCAGACTACTGCAAGGGTCCCTCCTCTTCAGATAGAGAAACTTAAGCCCCATCATCCACAGCTATATTGAAAGCAGGCATGCAATTCCCCAGGAGGGGCAGGCTGAAGGCCAGCTATCTTGTGACTCTGGATCATGATGTTCACCCAGAGAACTTCCTGCTGCTTCTGGACAGTTGGGCTGAGGTATCTCAGTTTTTCTGAATCACTGCCACCCACCTAGCTTGTGACAAAGCAATAATGAGGAAGTCCTGGTCTGATGCCTCTGAGTAAAGCTGCAGGGAGGGAAGTGGAGGGAGTTCCCCATCCCTCTGATTTGCTTTTCCCTCCCCTGAAATGTGCAAGCTGCAAAGGCTCTTTCTGGCTGGTTGCTCAGTGCAAGCCTCATCAGGAAGGGGGGTGGGCTTTCCTCTACCCTTGGAACCACTCAGGTTCTGCTCAGAAGGTCTTCTTTCAACCTCCCTTCAGGCAGCTTACTCCTGCCCCTCCCCCCAAAAGGACTTGGCCTCCCAATCTTGTTGCTTGCTGTGTGCTATTCTCTTTCTGTTGGGGGTAGGTTTTTCCAGCTGCAGCTATTATTGCTGCCTTAACCAAAGCAAGACAGATGGAGGCTCTAGACTGGAGCAGAGCTGGAGTGAAGAGGCACAGGCAGTCCTCTGATTACTGCCTGGCCAGTCTGGTGGAGAAAGAGACCTGGAAGTTATTGGCTATGAGGACAATCTGGCAGTACAAAGGGGGCATGGCTAATTTCAGTTTGCAGCTGAGCCTCTCTGTCCTCATCCTGCTCCAATTGGACTACGGCCTGTTCCCAGGGAAAAGGGCCCTGTTAGCTACTGATCCTGGTACTCTGCCAGACTGGCTCCCGGCTGGACTGCTGCATTCCAAGGTCACACCTGCTCAGAGGCGTCAGCTTCCAGGGCATGTCTGGATTGCTGATGGACTTGGAAGTCACCTCTGTCTTCAGATAGAGGCCTGCCTCATCCTGTCTCCATTTCTGGTTCATCCTGTGGCCCTTGCCTGTCCAAGGAGGAGCTGGGCACTGTTTGGCTCATTTCTGGCCCAGTAGGGAAAAGATGCCTTTTCATTAACATCCCAAGTACCAGGGCCACCTTCTGTTGCCTCCTTTGTTGTGTGGGACAACTACAAGGAAGTGGAACTGAGCAGTGTGCAGAATATGCCAGTCTCCCCTGAGCTCTGTCCAGGACTGTCAGGGAAGATGCCTTTGGGGCGACCAGGTCGCTGATACCATGAAGGCAGATGTAAGTCTCTCCAGTCCTTGTCTAGCATTGGTCATGCATCAGGCCTGTTGGAAAACTCTAATCTAGAACAGTAAATGGTTCTTGGGGAAACCCCTGAGGAATCCATGGCTGCAACAGGTCAGGAAGTTGGAAAACTTCCCAATAAAAAGCCAACTCCCCCCTCTGGTCCTGAAGGGACAAACTGAAGGGCTGGGGGCCAGGAAGTGGGAGCCTGGCTAAGAAAGTCATGAGTAACTCACAACATAACAGTGTAGAAATCCTAAAGTCCTCATGAGTGTCTGTGCTTCCTGAATCCCAGGGGAGTGGCAGTGGGGACTCTTGCTGTCTGCTGCATTGGGCTGATGCTGGATTCTGCTGCTGATTTGGTTCCACTGCTTGGTTGTGGGGGATGCTGGTTCCCCATGTGGCAGCACTGGGAATCACCAGCTCCAGAGCTTCTTCAGCCCCATCAAGAGTAGGAAGGTGGGGAACATTCTCCTTTACTTGCTTATAGTAAATGGTATTCCATTAACCAGTTTCAGGGATTGGGACCTCTTCCCCACCTCTGCCCTGCTATTCAATGCTTCTCTGGATTCCCCAGAAGCAGGAGTTATAGGCATTCTAGGCCCCAAAGCTCGGTGAGAATTTTCAAGGAAAGGCATCCCTAGACATATCCTGAAAAAGAAAATTCTCTTCTCATGGGTCATCACAACCATCCCCAGGCTGGGGAGGGATCATACTTTTATCCCAGCATTCCCTCTCTGGGCAGCCATGTATAGCTAAACTCATTCTTCCATTTCCCCAGTCCTTCTACCTGAGGAGGAGAGCTCTAGTCTTCCTAGAAGTTGTGCCAAGGAGCTCCCTTTTTCCTCATCTCTCTCTGAGCAAATACTCAGAAACCTCAGGACTGGTCTGCAGCTCCCCCTCCACCAACTGGCTCCCAGGGACAGGGAAAAGGCTCAGAAAAGGCCAGGCTACAAGCCAGGGAGGCCTGACCCAGCTGGGGCAGAAAAGTCTCTGGGGCACCCGACTGTGGGTTCACCATCCAATAACCCCTTGAGTAAAAGAGGCTTTGGCTGATGTGATAGCTGCAGTCACTCACCTCCTCCTACCTTATCTCTGCTGTGCAGGCTAGCATGCGGGAACCATGTAGGGAGGGAGAAGGGCCTACTCTGCAGCCCGGGTGTAATTGGTCTAGAGCTAGGTTGTGTTTGTCCCCCTACTTCCAAGCCTATGACAGACTGACAGGTTCTGCAGCCGGAGCGCCTTTTGTTGGCTCCTTGCCCCAGCAGCTGGTAATTGTAAGCAGAGGCTGCCTTTTATTCCCTGGGCTTTGATTGTTGCCACAACTACCCTGGCTAGCTTGTTCACGATTTTCCCATTTTTCTGGCTGTCAGGTGCAGTTTCCACAAGCACCTTGACTGAAATGTGTGTAGTGAGCATGTAGCACATATATGCGTGACTCAGCTGTTTGTTGTGCAAGTGCAGCCATCTCTGTTAGAACAGTCTCCTTGAGATGAAAGAGGTGGCTTCTATCTATCTATCTATCTATCTATCTATCTATCTATC
>JANHZU010008395.1:0-21889 GCA_032468055.1 Acrochordus granulatus
CCTTCCTTCCTCCCAGTGCGCTCAGTTCTTTGCAGCATCATTTTAATTCCATGACCCCTTCAAGGCACCACACAGACCTCCACCTCTCTCTCTTTGTCCCCCTCACTCCCTTTCCAGGGTGATGATGCGCTTAGATGTGGACATGTGAACATAAATCCAGAGACAGGGAAGTACAGAAGAGAAGCCCAGCGTGGGGCCTGAGTCTCCCTGAGACTCTCCCCAGTTTTGCCGGGGGTTGCCAGCGCAACATGGCCAGCTTCCCTTCCGTGTCCCCACTGCTCCGCCACCCCCCAAAGAGGGCCCGCTACAACCAGCAGCAGCAGCGCATAGATGCACAGCACCTGTGGGACAGCCACTGGCCAGGTGGGATTAATTCAGGTGTCTCCATGCCCCCACCAGCCTCAACAGAGAGGAGCTGGGCAAGAGATGACCCCCCTCCTCCAAATATATAACAGAGACGCACCAAAAAGCCCCCAGAAGTGCATCCAGAATTTCTCCCGGCTGGCGAGGGGGGAGAGGAGCGCAAAGGAGAAAAGAGTCAGCAGGTGCAGCGCGCGCAGAGCCGCTCCTAATCCCGCATGCATCGCCAACTGTCAATGGAGTCTGGCTGCCAGTGCGAAAGGGGAGTGGCTGGTCTGTAAACAGCCCCCCCGCGCCGATCCGGGACGGAGGGGATATAATTACGCGCCTGCGAGCATCAGCGCTTTGATCATCAGGAGGGGCGTGGGGCTGGCTGTGGGCGGCTCAGCCGGAGGGGGAAGCGCTGCCCTGGAAGGCGGGGATTAATGCTCGCTTCCAGAGATGTTTACCTTCTGTCTCCCGCATTCCACCGGTCAAATCCCACCAAATCCACGGGAAAGGGCCGGGCTGGCACCGCCGAGGGGGCGCGTTCCGCCCAAAGCCCTCCCTGATTTGCAAGCCCTGGGCAAATTACAGGTGGCACCGAAGGCCAGCTCCCTTCGGGGTCCGCAGTGCGCCGGGGAAGTCGGTAAACCCGGGAACCCCCCCACTGGGGCGCAGAAAGCAAAGAGGTCAAAAGGAGACACGGCGAAGGGGAAAAGAAGCCAGCAGGCGACCGAAGGGACGGGGGGCATCTCCAGACGCCCCAGCGACTGTGGCAGAGGACGGGTGGGGACCCACGCTTTTAGGACGCGTCTCCCTGGCTCAGCCTTCTTTGCACCCCCGGAGTGCAAGCGGCTTTTTCTGCCTTTTCCCGGCCCAAATGTTGCTGTGTGGGAGACGTGTGGTGCGCTCACATGGCACCATCGGCCTCCCGCGCACCCCTCGCTCGTAAAGGATAGATGGGCTGGTTGGCGTGTTGGCAGGTCATGTGTGCATCCAGGAGCCCTCATTTGAGAGGGCCGAGACTGGAGTGGCCCACCTCAGCTGATGTTCCTTCCAAGGGTTCGGGCGCACTCCGCTGCACAAATGTATCCCCTGCCAGCTGTCGGCTGGTTCAGTCAGGAGAGATTTCGCATAGGTTTTCCAGCCTTGCTTTTGGCTTTGCTGGTGACCGTGCTCGCACACAGACATGGACACATGCGCTCTATGCCTACCTCGGAGGACATTTAACAGAGCAGCTGGACGCGGCTGAACACAGCACAGTCCTTCCCACAGCTGAGGGGCAGCGGTCAGCCCAAAATTGACAGACTAGGGGATCCGCCCAGGAGGAAGGCTGAACTGCTGTGGCTGAGGAATAAAAATGGCAAAAACACACGTTCTAGCATGGACTGAGAAAGCCTCCCGGATAGAAGGCGAAACGTCTCCAATGTCATTAAAGTCCAGTTGCCTTTTTCAGGAACTTTGCAAGTTTTTGCAGTTTTTACTGCTCATTATGACCTGGATCGATGGATCATAGATATTTATTTGCGTTGGCCGAGGACTGTCAAAGAGAACAGGACAGAATCTCGCAGTCCGATTGGGATGAACCTCTCCCCCTCCCCCACACCATTTCTTCCCCTTCTTCTTCTCTTTTTCTTTCTCCACCACCACCATTTCTCCTCGTCCTCCTCCATCACCAGTGCTTCTCCTTCTCTTTCCCCTTCCCTTTCTCCACCACCATTCCTTCACCTCTGTTTTTTCTTCTCCCTCTCCTCCTCCTCCTCTTCTTTCTCTACCCCTACCACCATTTCCTCTCCTCCACTTTCTTCATCACCATTGTGATCTCCACAGCCTTTCCTCCTCTTTCCCCTCCTCCCTCTCTTCTTTACCCCATCACTCCTTCTCCACCATCATTCCTCCTCCTCCGCCTCTTCTTCATCACCACCACTGGGGCATAGCAACCCTTTGAACTTACGACAGATCCCCTTTATGGTACTTATGACCCAGATCTGGAGTTTCGACAGTTGCCCCCCCGCAGTCACACAATCACACTTCGGGCGCTCAGCAATACAGCTGCATCTACAACCATTTGCAGCATCCCACTGTCACATGACTGCATGTTACGACCATTTTGCCAAAAACCGGCACTCTTTACTTTTGGCAAAACTGCGCCATAGTGAACAATCAATTTGCTTAACAACTGCTGCAAAGATATGACCAACCTGTTTTATGACCATTATGACTTCTGTCCGTAGCGGGCAGGTTCATTACGGCCATAACCCAAGGACTAGCTGCATTTCTCCCAAGGCCCTCTTCCTTATTGTGTTCTCTACACCGGCCAAATGGCATAACTCAATTCCAGAAGTATTTTTTAACTTGCAAGCAGGGTTTGGTGGAACCTGACATAAAATTGGCACCGTACTCATGGCTTGCCAGCGAAAAGCAGGCCAGCAACTTTTCCCCACCAGCTGGGAAGCCCACCCACTGCGGCACTTCAGTTTGGCAGCCGCATGACTGATGGGCCTCAATAGCAGGGCTGACTATGGGGAGAAAGCAACTGAACATCAGTGCGTTGCTTATTTGCTGGCTGGCTTGTTTATTCCTAACCCTTAATTGCGCAGCAAGAACATACAAAAATGGAGCAAAAAGATAGAATACTCGTCCATCATCCAAACGGGACGTGACCATCAGGCTGCCGTCACAAAAGGCTCGCATTAGCATCCTTAAGAGCACCACCTCAGCCAGAGACCGCTCCAGATGCTGGCTGAAAAAGGGTTTCAGCTATTTTCTGGACATCAGCAGAGAGAGGGTTGGACTTCTGTCTCTGTGCTAGCATGCTACAGTATCCAGAGCAAAGGGGTCAAAAAAGTCAAGATGGTGGCGACAACCATGTAATTAAAGCCCTGCTCTTTTGACATTTGCTACGCACGCGAGAAAGAGAGGGCTTTTATCACATGGTTGTCACCACCATCTTGACTTTGTTAACCCCTGCAGACAAGCTTGTGGCATGTGGACTGAAGGATGATGTACTAAACCAGCTGCCTGGATGTGCCCTTAGCCGTGTGGGGTTGGGGAGAAAGAGATGATCAGCTTTGCAGGCTATGACAGTTTGATCCTGCCTGAGTTCCTGCCACACACCTGACCTGCTTAGGAGAATTAACCCATTTTCTGGATTGGTGTGATACTTTGCATCATAAACCAATCAATGTTTTTCTAACTTGGCAAACATGACAACTTTTAAGATGCATGGACTTTAACTCCCCGCGTTCCCCAGGCAGGATGTGTGAACTTCTGGGTTTGGGAATTCTGGGAGTTGCAGTCCCTGCATCCTGGCTGGGGAATTCTGGGAGGTGAAGTCCACATGAAACTTACCAAATTGGAAAAACACTAGACCCATGCTGTCCAACCTATGGCAATTTTCAGATGTGTGGACTTCAACTTCCAGAATTCCTCATCCAGCATAGCTTTCTGGGAGTTGAAGTCCACACGTCTGAAAGTTGCCAAGGCTGGACACCCCTGCTCTAGACTAATCCACTAGGTTGGGTTTCCACAACGAGCATCAAATAGCTAACCAAAGCTCAGAAGTTTCATGCTGAACTGATGTCACAATCTGGATATTAACTGATCTGGTTACATGTGCCGTGTGCACTGGTGAACTGTTAAGGGGGGGGGAGGTGAGTGTGCAAATCCACATCCATCTATGGGAATTTTCCAGTCTTCACTATTGGTGAGAATTGAATGTCTTAATCAACATCAGTCCACCAGAGCTTCTCCCCTACAGCACAATGTGCATGCTCAGCCCAACCCCAGCAGCATTAGGATTGTAACCTCAGTTCCCAGAATTGCCCCAACCAGCATGTCCACGTATGCTAAAAGCTGCTGAGGCCGAGAAACTCTGCCCAGCCACTATTTCATTCCCACAGTTTGGGAGGCGGATTGTGCTGGGCACCTGCCCTAAGCTGGATTCTTCTGGGGCTAAAACCTCCATTTGGACCCTTCTTCGTCTAACTTTCCACTTACAACCTCTGATCCTCAGTGCGCCCATCCTTACTCGGCAAGCCACGCTAAAGGCAACTCTGGCTCAGCCCCGGGCTGGAACCCACCGGTGCGTACCCCCCGTGTACACAACCACAGATCCATCTGACCCAGCTTCACAGGAAGAAAGACACCCCAGGAGGAAGTCCTGGCGAACCGCCCCCACCTTCTGGCCAGGGAGACCAAACGGCACCGAGGGAAGGCTGCGGTTCCTGCCCGACCCCCACGTACCCCACGCAGATCTCCGCATTCTGGATTTCTGGAGACTTTGCCCTTCCGCTCTGACCGCTTTTGCAGCGGAGCTGCAGCGTCCGTGCCGACTCCGTTCCGATGACCATTGGGCACGGACTGAGCCTCCTTTCTTCCCCGTGAGGACTCTTATTCTTCACGTCCATCAGCAAGTCGATCACTCGGTGGCCTTTGCTGGCAGCTGGGGGCCTGCACACTTGCGCGATGCGGCGTCATCATCCCGTTCAGGCAGGGCCGTTCTTCTTTTCCTGCCAGCTGGGGCATCGGATGGATACTTGCTGGCATCCCGCCGGGCGGATCGGCACAGCGTCCAGCGCTTCTGCTTCCTCTCTTTTCTCCTTCTGGTGACGTCCCACCCTTGGCACTTCGTCAGGGGTCCGAGCATCGCTGGGCCAGTTGTAAGAGGATCCAGATGCCTTTGCAATCAGAAGCCAGAGGCTGCCAAAGTCCGAGCCCTTTCCTGGCCTTGCTCCACGTGCCTCAAGCCCAGGGAGCTGAGTTACCAACCCCACCTGCAATTTCATACTGCCTGTTCCCTGTTGGACATCGGCCTTCCTGCTTTTGTACAGACTTGCAAAAGTGGGAGGGCGGCCAGGCACCCAGCAAAGAGGCTGAACACGACCACCCACCGCAGCACGCGGTGCTTCGGAGACTCCACCGCAGGATTTGGGGTCTCCAATCTAGCCCTAAATGCGGGTTGCCTTAAAATGCCCACTCGAGGCTTGCGATATTGTCTCTGTACTGATTTTCTGAGCAGTGCAATAACGCACGGCAAACATGAGCACAGCCATCATCTCGATCTTTCTGTTCTCGTCTCCCAAGTGTCCCTGGAGCAAAGTCCCACCCCGACCCCCCAGCACAGCAAATTGATTGATTTAATTTACGGAATAAAAGAATGTATGGATTGCTCCAATCCATGAGGACCCTCAGTGGTGCACAAAAAATCCGGTATGCCCCAAAGTAAAAGCCAATAGTGGCAAGAGCAAGCTGCCCACCATGGACGGCTGAAAATGTGCTGAAAGGCTCCTGCAGTTACTCGCTTCCACAAAGCAAGAGGACTGGGACCTCTTGTTCTTCCAGGAGGAAGATATCAAACAGAGGAGTCCTCGGGGCTCTCTGAGCTTGGCTGTTTTCCTGCGGACGTTTCATTACCAAACTAGGTAACATCAGCAGCGCAACATGTCTACCTTTCATGTTCCTGGTGAGCAAGAAAGACCCTCTGCAGTCCCTTTCTAGATGTCGATACTGGATGGTCAAATTTGGGCTCTACCAGCCTCTCTAAGACCAGGGACGTACAAAGAGGTCCCGATTCTTGACTTCTACCGTCTTCTCGCATCCAGTCATGGTTGGGGTGAGAGGAAACTTGTCTGAGTTTTCAGCTTATGGAGGCCGGGAGGACTCCAGGACATGCTCGCACAGTGTTTCTCAACCGTAGCCGCTCTAAGATGCGTGGACTTCAACTCCCAGAATTCCCCACCAGCATGAATGACATGGTGCCAGGGTATGTTCACACCAGGGTTACATGCAAGTAAGGAAAAACCCTCATCCCTGGTGGGGATCCCACTCTCAAAGAAAATGTCAGTTTTGCTCCAGGTCCTGTCATCCACAGGGAAGCTATACGAGAGCCGTTTCCAGAATTGGCAGCGTATAAATAAGATAAATAAACACTGAAGTCCAGTTCAATCACCCCAAAAACGTACGTTGTGTGTTTGCACTGCCATAACAACAGATCATCCTCGTCTTAGGAGCATTTGTTTAACGACTGTTCAAAGTTACAACAGCACTGAAAAAAGTGACTTAGGACCAGTCCTCGCACTTAACGATCATCACAGCATCCCTGCAATCGCATGATGAAAATTTGGGTTCTTGACACCCGGCATGGATTTACAACAGGTTGCAATGTTCTGGAGTCATGTGATCCCCATTCACAACCTTCCCAGAGAGCCTCCAACAGGCAAAGTCAATAGGAAAATCCAGATTTGCTTAATGATCACATGATTCGCTTTCCAGCCATGGCAAAAAAGGTTGTAGAATCAGGTGTGATTCACTTAACAACTGAATTGCTTAGTGATAGAAGTTCCAGACCCAATGGTGGTTGTAAGTTGAGGACTACTCGTGCAAGTAGACCTCTCCACGTTTTAACTCCCATGGGAAGATACCGTTCCTAAATATGCAAAAGTTGTATTCACACAACAGTCTTAACCCAGTCAGGTCAACTTTGGTTCACCTTAGTGGTGTTTTTTCATTTATCTTCACAGGCATCAAGACTGCAAGAGGAGGGGTGCAGGTAAGAGCCCACTTCAAGATCGCTCTGCTGCACCTGCCATCTTGCAGGCTTTGACCCGAATTCTCATGTGGAAACCTTGGTTTGTTTTGTGGCAATGTTAAAGAAACTCAGTTTGTTTTGATCCTCGATACAGTCGTTCAGTGCAATATGTAAATCCAGAAAGCAGGTTCTGGCAATGCAGCCTCCTCCTTCTCCACTTCCTCCATGCTCCCGGCAGGCCTGAACCCCACAAATTTAGTTTATTCCTTGGACTCTCAAGGGGCCCCAAATTTGACCACAGTAAAGAGCACCCCAAGACCCCCAGAGACTTCCAAGGGGAAGATGGACAGCCTGCTTTGAAGCTTGCCAGGGGCCAGTTTGAAGTCCAGCCTTGCTCCTGGCTCACACTGAAAACCAAAGCCGAATGCATTGCTCTAGAACACGTGCAGAGTGCTCTCTGTCACCAGGGTAAGGCCCAGCCAGCAAAGCTGTGGGGACTCCCCTTGAACTGGGGCTGGGATCAAACAGCATCCGAATGGTGCCAAGCTGGGCATGCTGCTTTTTGACTTTCTTTTTCAGCAGCCAGACCCGGGCTAATTCCCAGAAGCTGAGACCCAAATTTTAGCCTTGCGAAGTATTTGAGCAGAGTCATTTCATCCCACACGGGATGCTTCACACAAGCCTCTGCACCACTTCAGGAAAGGATAGAGTGGCCGAACAAGGTTACTCTTAACGTTGGTTAGGGTTGGGTGGGCACAGCGGGTTAGTGTGTAACCCTGGACCATTGTGAGGAATCAATGTCCTGTATTGTACAAGCCTAAAAAGTGGATTCATCCCATAACCAGATTCATTATATGGGGTGGATCCGGCCATCACGTGTCTTAGGGCTACAGACAGGGAGGTTGTGAGTTCTAGTCCTGCCGTCGCCATAAAGCCACCTAGGGGACCGTGGGCCAGTCACTCTCTCTCAGCCAGGCCACCTCACAGGGTTGTTGCTGTAGGCAAGGTAGGAGGAAGGTATGTTGGGTGTGTCGAATTATTTGCAAAAATAACAAAGGCGGGATATACATAAATAAACAAACAAACAAATATTTGTTTATTTATTGATCCAATTCATACAGCAGCTTACAGACTTAAAACAACCACCCAAATCTGGATACTTTGTCAAAGACAAGCAGGAATGATGGCCACTGCCCAAACTAAAAAAAACAGATGCAATCTATGGCCAATTACTAACCATCCCCATAAAACAGAACCTCCACGTTCAAGAGCAACCTACCTTTGAATAACAAAAGAGGAGGATCATCACAGCCTTGCCAAAGAGCGACACCCTGAAAAGCAGACTGCATAAATCTCGGCTTGGCCTGACCTTCTGAGTTCTGAATGCGGATTTTGGACATGAATCGCGGCATGGCAGAGCCTCCGCAGCGCGGCTTGTTTTGATCGGCGATCGGCGAGGAAGCACTTCTCCCCACAAGCGAACTGGCAACCAGGCAGGTCGGGACTCCGTCGACGGGGCCTCGCCCGGGCATCGAGGAATGCCTCAAGGCGGGGAGGCCCACCTCGCCTGTGCTCTGCTGGCCGGGGAGTCCTTGGAGGCGAAGCCCCCCGCGCTGAAGCTGCCGAGGCTGAGCCACGCTGATTCAGAGGTTTCTGTGAAGCCCACGTGGCTAATCCAGCACTGGTATGGAGAGAGTCCCCTTGGGGCTGCCTTGCTGAACGCAGAAATAGTGCTCGGCGCTGGGACGGAGCGGTCCCTCCAGCGCACTGACTCGGCCTCAGACCCGGCGTCGGCTTCCTCCTGCCGGCTCGCATCAGGCGCGCAGTGGGGGCCGGTTGGGTGTCAGCCCTGAGCGCTGCCTAGGGCTGAGGGCTCGCCTGGCCCCGTGGATTTCCGCGGGCCTCCCCGCCTTGAGGCATTCCTCGATGCCCGGGCCAGGCGCCGTCGACGGAGTCCCGACCTGCCTGGTTGCCAGTTCGCTTGTGGGGAGAAGTGCTTCCTCGCCGATCGACGATCAAAACAAGCCGCGCTGCGGAGGCTCTGCCATGCCGCGATTCGTGTCCAAAATCCGCATTCAGAATTCAGAAGGTCAGGCCAAGCCGTTTCAAGTTGCCAGGGTTGAGAAACACTGCCCATCCCGAATCTCTGTTCACACAATACACAAAGCAATCGCCGCCACATAATCCTTCCGCACGTTAGCAAGTTGTGCGAACGCACCGCTTGATCCTGACCCAACCTGGTTAAGGGTGTTGTCTGAATGCAACAGGTGCCGACATTCAGAAAGGCAAGGCAGGGAAGCATGGAAGCACTGGCATTCCTCAGCTTCGGCAGTCTCCAGAAGCTTCAAACAACCTGGCATCTCACCAATGCCTCTTCGTTGCCCTTCGCCAAAGACCAAGGAAGAAGGATAAAGTCCCAGAAAAGCCAAAAATCACGATCCACTTTGGGAGCGGCAGTTTTCTTCCTCGAGAGACTCGCGCGCAATTGCTCCCGGGCGCAGGGACATCTCCGGTGCGCCCCGCAGCAGCTACCCGGGGGTGGGGGGCAGCCCCGAAGGCAGGAGAGGGGCTCCCCCCACACCCTCAGGGCCACTCACCTTTGGAGGTAAGCCTCGGAACAGCATGGCAGGGCAGCAAAGCGCGCTGGCTCCAGACTCATCACCTTCCCGGTCCGGTCTGGAGGAAGCATAGAAGGTCAGCCGGCCAACAGCGAAAGGCTCAGGTGGCACGCAGGGATCAAGTGTTGAGGCTGGATCCCTTCCACTGCCAGGGGGGTGGAGCTTCCCCTGGGCCTGGCCAATGGGATTCCTCCATTGTGACCCCCCAGCACTGCAAAACGTCCCTCTGCCCAAGCTGAGCATCGCTGGACCCCGTTCCCAGGTCTGACTGCTGCCCTTTCAGAGGGCAGCATCTGGAGCTGGCAGGTCTCTGGATCACTCCTCTTCTGATCTCGCTGCCCACCGGGTCACATCCGTGCTGCATTCCACCTTCCCTGCCCAAAGTCGGACTTTGCATCTCCAAGGGGTCCCAGCAGAAGGTCTGGGGTGGAGGTTTCCTTTTGCCGCCGGCAGGAAACTCTGAGCAGCTTTCCTTTCTGGTTTCTCTTCCAGTCCACTCGTGTTCCTTGCAGTGAGATTCTGTGGTTTTAGGGCATCAGAACTCAGGGGAATCCCTCGGCTAAGATTTAACATTTAAGATGCCATCAGTTTTCTTCCTTCTGCCTAAATTCAGCCCACATATTTGCTATGAAAATGCTTCTGAAGCATCTCCTCTGCGTTCTGCAAAGGCTCCCAGTCGCCCTTTGGTTAGGCAGTTGTTCTCCACAGCTTTTCTCTGGTTGCTGGCCCAAAACTTTTGTCCTCTGAGTTGGGGCTCCCTTTAGGGATTCAGGGGTTAGATGGTTCCTTCCAGGCTCTGATCGCCCCATACAACCAGGTGCCAGGCGGTGGCTCTGCAGAATTGCCTGTAGTGGTGGGCAGAAGCGGGTATCAGGTGGACCAAGGGACAATTCATGGCCAAAGGTTGGGGGGAGAGCTGGGGATCTGCTTAGTGCCCACTCAGCTATCTTGCTGCCCACTGGCCCAAGGGGGTCAGCCTGCCACTCTCCCATAAAAATCCAGCTGTCATCACAGGGCGTGGAAGTATCAGGGCGCATCCCACCCTTCGCTCCCGTGCTTCAAAATCTGAATTTCATCCCTGGCCAATACTTGGCATCTCTGTGATTCCAACCTAATTCCAAAGGAAGATAGACAGACATACAGACAGACAGATAAATGTGCGAACCTACCAGGCATCTCAGCCTCGGTTTTAAGAAGAGAGAGAACAGGACAGGCAGCTGAGACACATCAAGAAGTTCTCCAATAATAAACCAGAGTTATAAATATATCAGATCCAACGTCCAGAAGCAAACAGTTTTCAGACGGCCGGTTTGGCAGTCTGGGCACAACCCCTTCCATGCATTCCGCGTTGCCCGAATGGATGGGCTGTAAACCTAAACCGGCTTTGTGGTTTTGGAGAATGAGTGGAGGATTGATCAGGAGCTCAATTCAGACGGATTCCCGAGAAGAAGAAAATACTGTGCCCTGGAATCTACGGCGCATGGAAATCAAATTCTGCAGGGAAGCGATGCCCGATGTGTTGTTTGTTGAAGCTTGCTCCCAGGGTGACCCCGAATGGAAGCCAAGACCCCATGTGCACGTGGGGAAGGGAGGAATTCCTGAGAGTCTTTGCCTTATGCCCCTTCCTGGGAATTGAGCTTGGCCCTTGAGAGTCCCCGGAACAACATTTATTTGCCACTCAAGAGGCAGGAGAGCATTTAAAACATGGGCGTCCAACCTTGGCAACTGAAAGATGTGTGTGCACTTCCCCTCCCAGGACTCCCCAGCAGCATGCTGAGTTAAAGTCCACACAGCTTCAGGCTGCCAAGGTTGGACACGCCTGATTTAAAACTTGACATTCTGAGCAGAAACTCAGCCTATTTATTTTATTGATCAATCAGACACTGCGCCTCTCACTATGGAAGCGAGTTTATAGTTCAGTGTACAGGTAGTCCTTGACTTACAACCGTAATTGAGTTTGCGATTTTGTCACTCAGTTTTACAACCGTTTTTGTGGCCATCTTTAAGCGAATATGGGGGCTGTAAAGTGAATGCGGCACTTGTAATTCACTGTAAAATGAACGTGGCAGTGTTTGCTATGGGCCATTTTGGGGCTGGAAACCAGGAGTAAAAGCTAGTTTGCAGCAAAAATGTTCTCAACGGCAGTCACACCACAGGATGCTGCAAATGATTGTAAAGGTGGGCCGGTTCCTGAGTACCCAAAATGCAGTATGTGACTGTGCGGGGTGGGTGCTGGATATCAGAACTTTGAATCCAGGTTGCAAGTAGTTTTTTAGGGGTCCATCATAGATTAGAATGATCACTAAGCACCTGGTCATAAGTTGAGGACTACTTCCATTGTACAGACTCAGAAATTTCTCCAAGGCCGTCCATGGGAAAGGGGGGGGTCCAAAAAGTCAAGATGGTAGCCACTACAGCACCAGATGACCTACTTTTAAATGCGGTGTGAACCCAAGCGTTATGTTTACGTGGGAGTAAGGCAGAAATCAGCTCTATGGAAGATGGGGAGACTCAAGTTCTAGCATTCTCACTCCTCAGCTATCAAGAAGGGGAACTCCAAAAAGTGAATGTAACTACTCAGGGGCAGGGTGTTTCCCTTAAAAGGTCAGAGCAGAGGGGCTGCCCCCCACTTAGAGATGCTGCTGAGGCACTTCTGCAAACCAACTGGCTGCCACAGGAGAGGGAGACAGGGGAAGCACCCCTACTTTCTGGTGAAAGACCTGGAGGAATCCACATTCAGAAAAGAATCCGCATTTAGTTTCACTTTCTATCAGCCCGAAGTCCAGCAATGAGTAGGGTTTCTCCTTCATAAACTCAATAGGTTGGACTACAGCTTCCAGCAGCCCCTGCAAAGAGTCCCAGCATTCGGGGACCAGGCACGAGGCAGGATGGAGGAGGCAAGTTTCCAGCTTCTGCTCAGGAAGACGGACCGCTCTCTGCTTCCTCCTTGCCTTTCGGGCCTTGGCAGCAGCAGGGACTTTGCAAAGGGCGGTTCCATTCAGGATCGTGTCCCATGGTTGTGGGCGGTGGGCTCCTCGAGAGCTGCGTAGCTTCAGGGCTTAAAGCTCTGCCTTAGTTGGTTGAAAGTCCACCGGACACCACCCTTTTCTGGAGCTCTGGAGAACTGGTGCTGATCATACCAGAAGAGGAGGACCCAGATCCTTATTCTTTAAATTCACTATTCAGGGCCAGGTTGCCCACCAAAGCACGTTGCTGTCTGTTGCGCCTTCATGTTCTTAGTGGAGATCTGCTACCTGGAGAGCCAGCCAATCATTGATATCAATACCCAAGGAACTTGTAAAGCTGATCATAACAAAATCCATTTGTTGTAAGCACCTCGGAAACAGTACAGCAGACGTTGGAAGGCATTTTTCAAGAGACCAAAACTTGCCAAACTTGTCTGACCTCACTTTTTGGTCAATAAAAGGAGTAATAGATTGCGGGACTGCTACAAACATAATATAACTTGACTTTAGCAACACACTGGATGACATATCCAGTGACATGCTGGTTTGCTAGCTAGTTGAATACGGGCCAAATGGCCTGGCAATCGGATGGCTATATGGCTGATCCTAAGAGCTCTTACATGAAGTCACCCGCATAGTTTCTCAACCAATGAGAACCGTGGTACCCCAGTCCCTTTTTCTCCCTGTATCTCCAGCTGCACGGCTAGGCAACTTTATCTCCTGCTTGGAAAACTTCACCTTCCCTGGAATCTCTGTTCCTGTCTTGATAACCTCTGGTCCAGCCCTGCCCATAGGTGCATCGCAAAGCCAATGCCGCTCCCAGAGGTGCCCTTAACTGAAAGGATGCAATAGAGCTCACTTTACCTGCCGCGTTTGCAACAGGCAGGCAGGATGGTGAGCTGGATTATCGTGAGATTATCGTGAGATTATCGTGGGCTTCCTCTGCCCCTGCGAAAGAGAAACTGGAGAAGAAGAGGCATCCGGACAGGGTCGCCTTTTCCAATGGTTACACCCAGCTCAGCCATTGCAGAGTCACCCCCATGATGCGGGATGTCCATCTTTCCTTTGGTGAACCCATGACCGAAAAGCTGAACTGGCGGAGTTCTGACTTTCTGGCCGAGAGATCTCCAGCGTTGGCATCAGAGCCAACAAGGTCACGTCTTCTGCTGGAGGATGACCCTTGACTGCGCAAAGCTATTTGGTCAACAGGCTTCAGACTGAGGACTTCTCCAGCCCTCCCTATTCAGGTGGCTCCAGAAACAGCCTGGAGAATGTGTGTAGGTGGGTCAGAAATGCAGTGAGTCACCCACTGTCGCCGCTTTTTAAACCAGGGGTGGGGGACTCAGAAGAACCTGATGGAAAATTGTGCTCCACCCCTTCCCACCCTTGTTGCTGGGGGTATTTGTTCAGTGTGGAATCTGGGTGGTCCCGAATGATGATTTATATACTTTGAGCAAAGTTTTTCAGATGAAAGAGGCTATTAGGAGAAGGTCCAAAGCAGCATTTCTCAGCTTTCAGAGGTGTGGACTCCAACTCCCAGAAGTCCCCAGCCAGCATGGCTGGTCTAAGGCAACAGGAATGAAGGAATGGGAAGCATTGTGCCCCATTTCCTGTGCAAAATCCAGAAGGGGAATAAAAAACGGGATTTTTTAAGCCAGGCTTTTTACCCAGGGGCAATTTCAAGCATAACAAAGGATTTTAGGGGCATCCTTTTGTAATATATACACATATATATTATTAAAAGGAAATGTGAAATAATATAGAATAAAATAAACAAAAGGCAAAAAAGATATAGGAAGTGTGAAAAAGGGGTAGACAGAAAGAAAAAGGAAAAATATATGAAGAAGTGACTTCCAATTTTCCTTACAGGAGTTGCAACTCATTCTTTTTCATCCATCGTTAAAATTTATTTTACTTTATTCACTTTTATTTTACTTTATTGTTTTATTTCTATGGCCGCCCACCTCAGCCAAAGGACTCTGGATGGCTTACATTTCTAAAAGGATAAACCGGGGAAAACCCATAAAAACAATCCAAAAATAAATATATGCAGCAGCCAAGATAATTAACCAGTTAACAAGAGAGCCAAGAAAAATTACAACTCCCTTCTTCTCATATTCCACCCTTTTTTTATCAGCAAATCCCAATACAGTAAATCACAACTTCTTTATAGTTCTTTCATCTCCGTACCTTCTTCATTTTCAACAAAACAAAAATCCATAAGAAGTTTCCAATCTTTAATAAAAGTACTGATCGATCGATTGATCTGATTTCCAGAGCCACCCATCTCAACAAGGGTTCAAAAATGTGATCAGTAAATAAATAAATGTGGGCAGCGTGCATCATAATAAACTTAGAAGAATACTAGATACATATGGCTCCAAGTAAAACTTTTACTATGGATGTTAATACAGTGAGGAAGTGGGGCCCTTCACACACTTGGGGCCCCAGGCCTGGGCACCCAACCAAGTCTTCAGGGCCTTGCAAAAAGCTAGCAGGGTTGGGGTCTTCCTGTTATGGGGAGCGAAGGGAGGGTAGTCCGGAAGGCTGAGCAGCTGGGAAGGGGACTTGTCCTATCTCTGGCCAGACGGGTCACTTTTGCCGTTTCTGCAAGTTTTATCTTCTTCACAATCCAGTTCTCTCTTGTGGGCATGTCAGCAATTTTCCAAATTTGTGCATACAGGGAGTCCTCGACTTATGACCAGTTGCTTAGTGACCATTCGAAGTTACATCAGACCCCCCCAAAAGGTACTTATAACCTGGTTTTGAAGTTCCTATGTCAAGTCATGTGATGTATTTTGGCAAACAGCCCACATTTACAGCTGTTTGCAGTGACCGACTGCAATCTGACAGTATGGGCAGAGACTGACGTTTATTTCAGTTTCCAGCAAAAAATGGTCCATAGTGAAAAATGGGTCCACTTAACGACCACTGTGAAAAGGGTTGGAAAATCAGGTCCCGTCATGTGGTGATCCGCTTTGCGACCATCGCAATTTACAACCATAATTTCCAGGCTCCGTTATGGTCGGAACTCGAGAAGTTCCTGTATAATAGTCTCATGCAGTTGCCATATGCTAACCCAGTCTTCCATAAGCAGGATTTTAGGGGCTTCCCTGACAAATTGCCGCAGTTGTTAAGGAAATAGGAAATCACTGCAGTTGTGAAGTGAATCTGGCTTGCCCCGTCGGGTTTGCTTGTCTCAAGTTGGCTGGGAAGATCGCCAATGGGGATCACATGACTCTGGGACGCTGCAACCGTCATAAATACATGCTGGTTGCCAAGCACAGTAATCGCAGTCACGTGACATAGGGATGCTTCAGTGGTCGTAAATGCGAGGGCTGGTCGTAAAATAGTCCCTTTTTTCAGTGCTACTGTAACTCTGAATGGTTGTTAAGCAAATGGTCATAAGTTGAGGACTTCCTGTGTTTGTGACACTCTAGGTCAGTGTTTCTTAACAAGAGAGCCGGGCCAGAGACCGAGCCGGGCAGCCCAGCCCACCCACTTGCGACTTTCCTCACCCCCCGCTGGCTTCGGCCCCGCTCGCCTGCCAGATGCAGATTCGGGCACCTGGCCGGAACACAGATCCACGGCGTTTTAGCTGAAGCCAAAGAGGTCAGCGCCACGTTCTCCCACGTGAGGAGCGTGCGGACGCAGAGCAGCAGCTTCCTGTGTGGCAAATGGCCCTTAAGCACGTTCTGTAAGACCAGCACAACCCGTGTTCAGTGTGCCAAACTGAAGCGGACAATACGGAGCATTTGCACGACATCGGATCAATTCGGTTCCAGATTTAGGGAGAAGAAAACGCCAAGTTGGAGCCCCAAAGGGCCGCATCCTGGTTCGATGTTAAAAGTTGTTCCGACCCAGCCTCTCTAAGCCCTAACGTGCGCTGGGCTTTTACTCCAGCGAGAAGCCAGGAGAGGCCTCGTTTGGCGGCTTTGGCAAAATCATTGTCGGCCTGAGGTCAGAATTAGGAGGCGCCTTTGCTAGTAGGACTAAAACTTAAACCCGGTTAAGAAAACATGCTGCATTCACATGAGGTGGGGTGCCCAAAGGCGCAGCCACGTCGTGGTGCAGTGCATGGCTTGGATCACAGGCTGCCAGGAAAAGGTCTGGATTCCCACAACACACTCACAACTCCGCTCACTGCCCCACCCGTCTTAATCCAGCTCTTCCAATCCAGCTTCCGTATAAGGAAAAGTTTTGCTCCTGGTCTAGTCCAGGATATTCTGAGTTCCTCACCAGCAAAGGACAACGTTGGCAGAGCAGAAAACATTGTAAAGCCCGGGCAAAAGCCGAACTTTTCCTGAAAGTCAGGTGCAGCTTGGAAAGAAGGCAAGGAGTCCGCACCTTACAACCATTTGTTTAGAGACAGTTCGAAGTCACCAGGGTACTGAAAAAAATTGACTTATGACCCATCCTCGCACTTATGACCATCACACATCCCCACAGTCAACGATCAAAACTTGGGCGCTCGGCAACCGGCATGTGTTTACGGGAGTTGCAGCATCCTGGGGTTACAGTATGTGACTGTCATGTGCAACCTTTCCAGCTAGCTTTCAACAACTGGTCCATGAGGAAAGCCAGATTTGTTGAACAACTGTGTGATTCACTTAACAGCTGCAGTGATTTGCTTAACAACCATGGCAAAATCCGAGAGTCTTCGGATTTCGGCGGCATATAAATTTAATGAATAAATAAATAAAATAAAATAAAAAAGGTCACAAAATTGGATGCAACTCACTTAACAACCACCTTACTTAGCAATGGAAATTCTGGTCCCAATTGTGATTTTAAGCTGAGGACTATCCGTTCTTAGAGATGTCTGTGAATATTCTCATTAATCTAGATCATGACTGGAGACCTCCCCGCCCAACTTTCTTTAGAAACGTGCGTATTCCCTGACCATTCTTTTTCCTTTTTACATGGACTGAGAAAGCCTTCTGGACAGAAGACGAAACAAAACGTCTCCAATAACATCTTGTCATTAAAGTGCAGTTGCCTTTTTTAAGAAAGTTTTTTTTACTATTGTACATCGAGATCCACACAATCAGCCATCTCAAAATTTGCTCCGATGCTGGTCTGTTTTCAGACAGAACCTTTTCACACTAGAAAAACCCCGGTCTCCCTCTGCACATAGCAGACAGCTGAACATCGCTGCGTTTGTAAACATAGAACAGATGTCGAGGCTGGGAAAAGAACGGCCTTGGGTCTCCTGACTCAAGAGGAATTCCTGCAGCTGGCAGAGCAGCTCTTCGGCATAAACATGACTGACCGTATTTCTTGCCTGCAACTACACAACTGATGGATTTGTGTCAAGGTTGTGAAGGTTCTGCTATTCCTGCTTATGGAATTCATATTCTGGAGAGCCAGTTATTTATTACTGCATGCAGAAGTATCCGACACCCCGAACACTACAGATTTGTTGAGAATAGGTAGGGATAAGACACCCTCTTCCTGAATACAACATCCCTTCCAAGGTGCCTCCCCATGCAATTTGACGCTTCTCTGGTGCTTTGGTTTTAGACGCAGCAGCAACACTCTTGTGGGCTAGGCAGAGAGGAGTCCAGTTACAGAAACATTGGCTGGGCCTTTGCCTGCTTCCTCTGAGGCAGGACTACCTGGTACTTTATTCCCGTCCCTCCCTCCCTCCCTTAAAGATAGAGGTGCTGGGGGTCAAGAAAGGGAGTATCATGACCCATGATGGACTCCTGAACTTATTCAGGGCAATTCTGTGGCTCTCCACCATGAGATGGATCGCCTTCGATGGACCTTTGACCCTTACAAGCAATGCAGCATGCAGAGGAACCGCAAAGAGGAGATGGTTTGCAAATGAGTCAACCAGCAAAGCAGCACAGATTTGTTTGGAGCACTGATGATGTTACTGAGTTGGGTGATGAAACGTCTGCAAGAAAACAGCCAAGCTCAGAGAGCACCAAGACCCCACAGATTTGTTCTGCCCGACAATGAAAATGCAAGTTGGAGGATGTAGCTGAATGATGGGCAGGCACGTTGTAGTCATCAGAGTTGCCTGCCTTCACAGCTTTGAGGATGGATGCTGGTCCTTCTGGTCCACGTGTGGAAGTTGAGACGAGCTTTGGCAGAAAAAAGGGGTTGCCTTCTTAGGTCCACATCATCCTGCCTCCTCCATCCAGAGACTCCATTCTTCACATTTCCAGCTCTTTTCTTCTAACTCGATCGGCCCATCCCTTCATTCTTCTCTTGAGGGAAGAGACCAGGGGAGATGTTTCTTTCTAATAACTGCCATCCGCAAGGTAAGATCTGCTGGCCTAAAGAGGTGGGCTTTTTCAGTCATTTGGGGGTGGATTCACCCTGGAGAAGTGGTCAAGGCCCCTCTGATTGCCTTGCTGGAGGAGACCCTGAAGTTAGGTGAGATACAGGATCAGAGCCAAAGAATCAGGGAGGTTCAGATTCAGTTGGCAGGCAAGTCAATGATTAATCTGCCTTCCAGGTAAGGTGGTCTTTCTCGACCTCGGACACTTGAAGATGTGTGGACTTCAACTCATTCTTCACTCTCCAACTTGAAGTGTCCACATCTTCAGGTGGCCAAGGTTGAGAAACACCGAGGTCAGACGTCAATGGCATCTCCATCCATAGAATACCAGACCACTTTTCTAGTCTCACCATATGATTGGAACCATCACTGTAGGATAAGATGATCTTATGGACTAGGATGCCCATCTTCCTCCCCACTCAAGATCCCCTTCTTGAGTGTACCATGGTTAACTCTATCTTCTGCTGAAGGTGATTCAGAAGAACGTTAGAAAGTAAGCGTTGGAAGAGACTTTAGACCAGGAGGGTTCAACTTTGACAACTTGAAGATGTGTGGACTTCAACTCCCAGAATTAGCTACACTGCCTGAGGAATTCTGGGAGTTGAAGTCCACACATCTTCAAGCGTCCGAGGTGGACACACCTGCCTTAGACTATCTTGGAGGAACCCTCCACTGCAGCCTCCCTGGCAGGTGGCCACCAATTTCTGTTGAAATTCCTCTGCCAAAAGGAAGACCACCTGTCCAGGAAGTCTTTTCCACTATAGATCAGCCCTTCCTGCTAGGAGGTTCTTGATGGTCAACCCAAATCTGCTTCTTTGTCCTTTAAATCATCAATGTTGTGTTCGTTCGTAAATAATGTGGATTTCTAGGGCTGACCAACTCATCTCTGATTCTGGATGGCGTGTAGAATTAAAGAACAACGACACAACAGAAGACAGTGGTTGCATACAAAAACTCCCCTATATTGCCCACCCCTCCTGCCCTAGTCCAGGGCCTGGGGGGAAAGTCAAGGCCTTGAGGCTCACTTGAAGGATGGAGGATTGGCTGTTTGGATCTCGGGGGGGATGCTGTTCCATCTGATGACCTTGCTTGACAGATGTGACCTGGAGCAGAACCCCTCTGTCAGATCTTACAGAACAGGCAAAATCAGAGAAAGGTGGTCCCTCAAGTAAGGAGTTTTTCCTTCCTGTCTTCTGGACACTCTGAACCATTCCACCCCATCTTCTCCATGATGCCCTTCAGATATTTGAAGACAACAGTCATGTTCTCCACAACTTTGTCTTCCCCACAGCCTTGTCTTCTCCTTCCTGCCTTCGCCTTCTCCTTCACCACCATTCCTTCTTCTCCTCTTCTTCTTCTTCATCTTTTTCCCCTTCTCCTATCTCTTGTCCTCCTTCCTCTCCCCCTCCTCCTCCTCTCCACCACTACTACTACCTTCTTCTTCTTCTCCACCATTACTACTACCCAGCACCTTCTATCTGTTATAAGATTTCCTTCTAAGTCTGTTATTGTCTTAATTCCTCCCTTCTGGTCATGACCCACATTGCCAGCATCCTCCTCAACATGTGGTGACCAGACATAGCGCAGTGTTCGAGATGTGCACCAACCGATGAATGATCAGAAAAAAAGCAACGGCGCCTCAAGATCTGGACACTTTGCTTCTGCTGATGAGCCTAGAATGGCCTTTATGTGTTAATATTTTCTCCATCTCCACTTTCATAAAGATATAATAAAATAAATAAATAAATAAATAAGGATGGATGGATGGATTCCCACATGTGTAAAAGACAAAGGAATGGGGGAACAAAACCCAAAATAATGCTGACATGCTCTGCATCAGGAAACCAGCATTGTTCCTTCTCCCATGCCAACTGTCCTAGTGGAAGTTCACTTGCCTCCTTTGGGAGGGCCAGGGTTAGGCTGAAGTTCCACAGGAGAGCAAAAGAGGCTTCTGGAGGCCCTCCCCTGAACCTCCACCCCCACTCCAAAGCAACAAAGCATCTGCTGTTTCAAGGCACGTCCCGGACTAGAGACGGCCTCTGCAGAGCCTGGTTTGGAGACCAAGTCAAAGCAACTGTGGCCAAGGAACAAGCGCGGGAATTTCCCGCTGACCACCTGCTCTTCAGCTAAACAGGGGAAATCCAGATCCCTGGGGTTATTTTTACATGCGCTGAGATTCTGCTGGCTGTAGAAAGAAGGGCCAGTAAAAGAGTGTGCTGTAGGATTGTTACTACTGGTGGAGATGGTGTTGGTGAGGAAACTGTCCTGATCACTCCTCTTTCTCTCTCTTCGTATTCTTCTCAGGAAGGAATTCAGTGTTCCCAGGAATGTAGCCATGGCTTCAGAAGTTCCTAGTCAGAAGGAAGTTTGGAAGAGGAAAACTTGTTTTTGCAGAAGACAGAGAGAAATGTGTATTTGTAACCCACCCAGTTTGTGGGAGTGGGCAGCTATATCTTCTCCTTCCACCACCTTCTACCACCATTCCTCCTCCTCCTCCACCATCACCATTCCTTCTCATCCACCACCACCACTATCATTTCTCCTCCTCCTCCTCCTCCAACCTCTTTCTTTCCAAGATATTATTTTTATGACATGGGAAAAAGTCAATTTTAGTCACATTTTGCTTTTTTAATGGTGCCTTCTTCCTAATTAGGCAGAAAGTCTTCTAGCACCTTCAGGACTACTCAGCTTTATTAGAGCACACATTTTTGAAACTGTTACTTTGATTGACTAATTGCTTATGGATTATGTGCCATCAAGTTAGTTAATCACCACATCAGTAGATGTTTTTCTATGTTGAATGTGCTGTTTTACTGTCCTCTGGTCTTGGTGTAGACAAAGGGGTCCAAACTTGGCAACTTGAAGGTGTGTGAACTTCAACTCCCAGACTTCAACATATTATTAAGCATGGCTGGCTGAGGAATTCTGAGAGCTGAAGTCCACATGTCTCAATGTTGCCAAGGTTGGACACCCCTGATGTAGACCTTGTTGCATAGACATTTAATCTGATTTCTTAACCCAGTCTCTTCTCCCCACTCCTATAATATCAGCCAATTGTGGCTAATGCTTGGCCTGATAGCCTGCCATTCAAGGGTGGGGGGGAGAGGGAGAAGGAAATCAAGAACTTTGAGAAGAAGGAGGT
>JANHZU010008396.1:5604-17940 GCA_032468055.1 Acrochordus granulatus
CAGATGTAATACATTCTTCCTGCACAACTAATTTGAAGAACACTCTATAATATTGCTTTCTATTTTACATAATTGCAGCTCAGTAGAGTGCAGTTTGAAAAATCCTAAGTGTGGCTTACTGAAGCTCTGTCATGGAGGGTGGGAATGGTATTATGGACAGCAAGAGGGGCATCACAGTGTGCTATCCCCTGTGACATGCTTCCTTCTGAGGCTCATCATCTGTGGAGCATTCAAAAAAGACTGAAGAATGCCTATATAAGAAATAAAGGAACTTTTTCAAAAGATTTAAATTCATTTAAATTCATATTCATTTTGGCTCTTGTTTGGATCCATGGAATTACTGGAAGATAGACTTTTACTTTTAGAAATTCAGAAAAGTTAACTAAATTAGTTATGGGATTTGAGAAATAAAAATAAATACAGCTTCACCTATAGCTATCTAGAAAAAGTACACGTAGTCCTCGCTTAACTAAGATAATTGGGAATGGCAACTCTGTCATTAAGGGGCAGTCATAAAGTGCATCATCATATAACTGTGTTGACTTATGATGGCAGTTGAGACAATTCTGGTTGCTGTCATTAAGTGAATCCTGCATAGTTGTTAGGTCCAACATTATTTACAACCTCCTGCCAGCTTTTCCACTGACTGCTTGTCAGAAGCCAGCAGTCAAGGTCACAAATGGCAATCACATGACTGTGGGTCACTGCAACTATTATAACTGCAAGCCAGTTGCCAAGTGTCTGAATCACAATCAAGTGACTACAATGGCCACAACTACAAGGACCGATCATTAGTCTATTCATTCAACACCATTGTAAGTTTGAATGGTCACTGAACAAGTAGCCATTAAACAAGGTCTATCTGTACAAACAGTAAGTAAGTAAAAGGCTGCTTTTTATAGCAAAGATAGCAATTTGTGGGCTTTAATCCTCAAGTTTGTCTCAGACTTCTGAAACACCCCTCTCAATTTTTCTAACCTCCTATGGATCAAGGAATTCAAAATGAAACAAAGTAAGATTAAAAATAAAGAGGACCAAGTCCATCCTCTAACACAAGGAGTTAAATTATGGAAAAAGCAGTCTTTTTTGTGTCACATAAGATTTCAAAAATTGTGGTAAGAGGTGGCATGAAGTTCTTTCTGAAGCTCTGTCATGGAGGGTACAAACTACATCAGTTTCCCTTTCCCTCTTCCCAAAGAGCAATTCCTGCTAATTCCTATACAGTGGAACCTCAGATTGCGAGTACTTCAGTTCACGAGTGTTCCACAAGACAAGCAAAAATTTTTAATAAAATTTAATTCAGTTAACGAGAGAAAACTCGCAAGATGAGCACTGCGCGATAAGCTCGCATGGGAAATCTCACAACTGAGTAAATAGTTCTCTCTCGCTGTGTAAAAAGTGTAAATTAAGTGAAAGTTGTTCAAGAGAAAGAACTCCCAAGATTCAGATTCCAGATTCTCCTTCCAAGCAATCAACCTCTCCCTCTCCTCCCTCTTGTCTCCCTCATGCCAGCCAGGTTTCTTTTCAAAGCATAGGAAGATTGACCCTCCATCTTCCCTGTCACTCACACACACAGACACAGCCCTCCTCACATGGCACCATCCAGTCCATCCCCTTTCTGCCCATCTCTTCTCCCTTCTCATTGCATGGAGGCAGGTTATGATAAACATTTCCAAACCACCCAGGAAAGACCCCTGGAAAGGCATTGCCAAGAGAAAAGGATGTTTTGCCCTCAAACAGCGGTAGCAGTGGATCCTCCCAATCCAACAGGGCCACCCAGATAGTGCTGGCCAAGCAGCAGCTGACAGCCAGATCCACTCTGCCTTGGAGTGGATCCATAAGTGCTGGTTCATTTGTTTTATTTCTACTTTATATTGTGTATTAATCATTGTTACTTGTTTCAGATGTTAGAGACAATCATTTCAACACAAAAGTCCATTGAAAATTATGTTTTTATGAATTTTTGGGGTGTGTGGAACAGATCATCCAACTTTATATTGTTTCCTGTGGGAAACCTTGCTTTGGTTTAAGAGCGATTCAGATTAAGGGCATTTTTCCGGAACAAATTATGCTCACAATTGGAGGTTCCACTGTATTACTATTGATACTTTATTTATTTAGATTTATTATAGCCCATCCCTCTAAAATATTCTGGGTAGCTGGATGATGAAGGAATTCCCTTATTTGGGGAAGCTCTATTACATATCTGTAAACTTCTTCATACTACTGCCACATAAAGAACAGGTATGTAAGGGAATTGGTTCATATAGATGCTATATGGATCCTTCCTCTGTTTAACCAGTTTGTATTTCTAGTTAATTGAAAATGCTTTAATCCAAGGTAGTGAAAATGGTGTCCCTTAATATTCAATTTGTTTTGTTATATCCAATACTTCATTTATATCTGTTATTTTGAGAAAAAGGAGTGCATAGATTTCTCTTTTCACATGTTAGTCATCAAAACATCAGTCAATTTCATCTGTCCAGTTTATCACTTTGAATGAGATGTATAAAAATTTCCAATTCTCAAAATTTAGTAATTACTCACACTCCTGAAAAGATTTCATATATATATAGTATTTAGGTAAGTGTATTGATTCCTAATGGGTAAGCCAATTTCAAAATTTCAGTTCCATTTTATGAATTTGTATGTGAGAATCAGACTATATACTAATTCTTCCCATTATGTTTTCAGAAGAGACAGTGGTGCCATATAGCAAGCCTAGCTTCCCATCCCCAGGTGGTCACAGTTCTTCAGGTACAGCATCTTCTAAAGGATCAACTGGACCCAAAAAGGCAGATATCATGAAAGGAGGTCATCAGCGCAACACCAGTGACCTCATGGATGTAGGATATATTGGATTAAACAGTCAAGGACAGTTTTCTGGTGAATTATGTAAGTTTATTTTGGGTCAAGAAAAAACAGATTTTAAATTAGAATAGAAGGAAAATATTTCCCATTCTATTTTAATGGATATTGAGGAGAAAACTGTGATAAACAACAAATTAATATGCTATAACATATGTTTTACATATTTAATAACCCAAAGCATAATATTATGAATTTAGATAGTTGTATACAGGATTTCCATCTGAGTATTTGTATAAATAGCAATATGCCAAATTTGTCAATCAGCTGAAGTTCAGCAATAACATAACTAGGTTTAATTTTCTTGGGATTGTAGAGCAGAAATACTGTGTTTCACAAATAAGTTGTTAAATAAGCAAAAATCAAGCTAGTATATAGAAAAGATGAAAAGCCAAACATTCAAGCAGAGTTATTGTCATAGTTATTTAATTGTAGAAGAAAATAGGTCAACTCTTATTTTTGTCAGTTAAAATTATATTTTAATAATAGTTCTATTCTACAGCCATACTTTCTTTCCAGAAATTTGTAATATTAAGATGTATTAAAAATATGCTTTGATGTTATTTCGTGGTGTAGATTGTCTCAAACTGGTAGTCCTATTAAATAAAATTATTGTTCCCAATGTTTATTTCAATTTATTATTTTAAATTTTAAGTTTTATTCATTAAATTTAAAATGTTATTTTTAAACTACATGTTTATCAATATATCCATACATCTTAAAATGAATGCATAAATCTTTAAACAAAACTGACTTAAAACATCCTATTTTTGTTTTATTTAACAGAGTAGTTGAACAGAACCATCTTGAGCTGCTTTCAAGGGCCATCAAGGTCTGAACTCATGGAAGTGATGACACTAACAGTGCAATGAACATTTTTATTTATGTACTTAACTATTAAAGGAACTATAAATGCAATGGAAAGAAACACAGCCACAAATATCCTGCAGATATTCTACCTGTGTTCTTCTCTTTTACATCTTTCACCTTAATCTCTTTCTTATTAAACATATATACTGAAAAAAAAATCATCTTACAGCAGAGGTGTCCAATCTTTGCAACTTTAAGATGTATGGACTTCAACTTCCAGAATTCTGGGAGCTGAAATCACACAACTTAATGTTGCAAAGGTTGGCCACCCCTATCCGACAAGATAAAATAAATTTCCCTTGTATATAATTTCTTTTTATTGCATTGCTATGCAATCTCACCTTCATTTAGCTATGTTCATATTATTGTCTGTCCTTCTTGGTCTGTTGTACTATATGTGAATTAATAGGCTGTGGTGCCATATAATAACTTTTAATTGTGTAACATTTTATGTTTGAAGTTTGCACTGCAATTTTTTGTTGGTGATAAGCACAAAACTTTTATGCCTCGTGTCATGAAGAAGAAGACTGAATGTGAAAGGAGTCTATGTACTGTAAGCTATGTTGGATAATGCTGGATGTAATGAATTATGTTAGGTGGTTTTCCGTTTGGGTGTAGAATTAGGAAGATGACTGGCAAAACTGATGTTAACAAGAATTGATTGGACATCAGGGATGGAATACTATCTGAAATTACAAGCAACATGTTGCTTTTACAATTTTAAAAAAGGGGTCAAATGATGGAAGTATCAGTTTCAAGATCAGATTAGAACATGAAAGCCTCCTATCTTCTTAGTATAGTTTTTTTAATTTGTTCAGTACAGTTGCACTCACTACAAAAGAAGGAAGTTAAGGTGTTTCACTGAAGCTGTTTTTTATATTACTTTTTTTAGAAAAGAGTATTATATTTAATTTGCTCTTCCATCTGAAGGTAGAAATCCAATATGAAACATATGAGGAAAAATACTTAGCAAGACTTAAAGATGCAATTATCATTGAAGATATCCAAGCTGCTTCCAAAAATCTACAGTATTCATCTTTTCAATACATGTTCAGTAAAGATGAAGATGTAGAGCTACATCACTTGAAATCCACGATCTAATTTTTCTTATGCAACTAACACATATTTTTTCTGTATTATTATATGAAACTGTAAGAAATTGAAACCCAATTCATTTGTACTTAAATCTTGGGTTACAGTATGAAAAGAAACATATGGCATATTCATGTTTAGTTTGAAATCAGAATGTCTGTTTTTACCTATCCACCACATTACTGGAAACTGGTTTAAACAAAGAATAGAAAACATCTTTGACCTATTTTTGATGACTAAATTTCAAGCCTCTTCTTACAAAAACAATGCATGTTTATACACTTTTTAAATAAACCAAACTTGCTGTAAGTGGACATTTACAAAAGCATCCTGTCTCCTCATTAGTTTTCATGACTTTCTCCAGCTACTTGCCAGTTTTTCACATCTTTGTTATAAATATTATACATGTATACCAGTGCATTAAATATTTTATTTGAAGTATACATCAAAAAGCTTCTTATTCATTCATATCAGTATTACAAACATCATAAATACACAATCAGTTCCTATTTATACTTTGCCTTGATGATCATACTTTTGTTATACTAAACATACTTCTTGAACAAACAAATATGTGTTCTTTTTTATTAGATTACTTTCAGAATGTGATAAATTAAAATATTTTAGTATGAATTGTAAATCAAAATTACAAATATGATTTTTTTCATTTAATTTAGTTCAGAGTACTGGAAACTAGAAAAAAAGAAAAGTGTATTGATTTGGAATGTATGGAAGTTATATAACATTCTTGCTAATTGAAATGTTGGACATAACTAAGGTCATTATTCTATAAAGACACAAGAACATTCATAAGTATAAAAATAGAATTTTTTCTATCCTGAATTCTGTACATTACAAATGAAAATATCTACATATGCTAGTATTAGTAGAATAGATACAAAAAAATCTGCATATACTTTCATATAGTGATGGTACAAAAAGCTTTGAAAGAGAAGAGAACTCATCTAATCACATTCTACTGAAAAAAAGTGACACAGTTATGTCTGGTTTAGAACAATTTTTGTGCACCTGTTAGCAGGGACTTTGGAATAAAAGATTTCACAGCACCAGTTAAATGCGGAAAAGGATACTTAATTCATAACATGTATCACCTTATCTCTTATACATTCCTTTCTTAATGTGTACTACTGGAACTGTGGCGTACTAATGTACCAAGAGCTGAATAGGGGACACGAGTCCATTGCACAAGAATAGGTGACTGCCAAAAGTCTTTTGCAAGGTTTGAGATAACCCATGTATTCTAATGTCAATATTATCTATGAAATCCCTTATTTAAGTAGTTATGCCCCAGATCTTATGAGATTTCTTGTGAAAAGGTCACATTGCCAGCAAGGTCTTTTTTCCCTAAATCTCAACTCATTTGAGTTTTCTATGACTTAAAAGGGCTTATAGCCAGAATATATTTGTCATGTTTGTGCTGCAATGTGCAATTTTATAACTGAAAACTTGAATATATTTTTTTAATCCACAGAGTGATTGCAATTAAGATCTAAGAAAAACATAGGTATGTATTGAAATTGCAGGAAAATCTGATTTCTAGAAATTCAGAATGCAAGTGATGGTGCACAACTCTTTAAAAAACAAGTGTGTTATTTGGACATGTCTGACACTACACATTTGAAATGCTATTCAGAGAGAAAATATAAATCAGAATTCAAATACATTACCACCTTTCACACTTTAAATTATCATGGCTTGGATTTAAATTTCATTTACATATTACTGTAGAATTAAAGCCATTTCTATACTTAGATCCATGGTATTAGCACAAATATGTGCTATCTCTCTGTCCTATGAGAAGCTAATAATTCCATGGCTATTATCATGCACTTTCATGCCAATCTTACTTGGTATTGTGCTACCAGTACTGAATATGTGGAAATATATTCCTGTTGCCCAAAGTGAGTAAGCTATAAAGGTGGCTCCAGCCATACATTTCCAAGTACTGTAAAAAATCAGATTTAATGGCTTATCCTAAGTGCAATATGTAAATGACATATATAAATGAGTCCTCAGAAGTCTATTCAAGGTAATGTGACAAATCACAAGCTTTCAAAATGCAACATAAATTTAAAGGTATATAACAATGTTTGATGACTCATTGTTTATGCCTTAAGTTCTGTATAATACGAGCTTCTTGAGTATTTTAATTAGTTTTAGAAATATGTATTGAGCTTTAGTGGAACACCTTGCTGGCCAATTTTTCTTCACAATACAATATGAATAGAAGTAGCCATCCCAGATTCCTTTAGTTAAATGTCTTGATCTTTTTAATTACAATTTTTATCAGTATTAAAAATATGTAGTATAATAACATCAGTCTATTATTCACTACTATAGAATTATCTTTACATTATTTTTAGGATTTTTAAAATATTTAATGTGTAACAGATACTATTATTTTATCTCTTCTTTCTTTCCCTTTCTCATTTATATAATGTACTTCAAATGATCACAGAACCTATTTTTAAAAATGTGCAAATTGCCTTTTTTCTTTTTTTTAAATTGAAGGAAACTTTTATAATTGAAAATATTTCTTGTTCATAATGTATCTAAAGAAAATGAATGTGATGGTAGGTGTTAAAACTGTTTTCTATTTTTTTTATATAAAATTATTCAGTTACAACAGTTTTTTCAGTTACACACACACAAAGAAGATGACCTCTTAATGTGTTTCGATTGTTAGTGAAGCAAACTTTAATAGACATAAAAGTTGGTTAATCTTAATGTTAAGTGTGTCTTGTATATCTACTGGGGAAAATAAACTTCCACATTTAAAATAAATACTAAAGAAATTTTATTTAACACAATATGATTCATGAACACAAACTATTTTTCCCATAACTTTGTAGTTTTATCCCTAAGATGGCCTGTTGCATCTTCTGTACTCTGAAAATATTACTTCATAGCTATTCCACTGAAATCAAAATTTCAGTGGAATAAATGGCATTCTATTAAAGTCTTCCTAGCAAACACCATAAATATGTCTTAAAGGCTTCTGTATCATCTTTCTCAGTCTCTTGTGACAAGCTACCTGACAAATTCTCTACAGTAAAAATCAGCTTCTTTAACCCAGTTATGTGATTTAGAACTAAACTGGTTTGAGGGTCTAGACGGTCAAGCATGATCAGTAGCAATTACTTGTTTGTAATTTTCCCACGAAACTCATTCCTTTGAATTAAGCAAAATGGACTTTTACCATTAAAGGGAAAATTTTAAATAAAGTCCATCATCTCTCTCTCACACATACATTTAATCGGCCATCAAATTTCTAGTCAATTCTGGGAAGAAAGGGAGAGAAGAAGGCAGGCAGCTAGGAAGGCAGGCAAATACAAAATATACCAAACATCAGAAAATCAAGATAGAAAATCAAAACAACACTGATCAAACCAATATCAACAAAACGAAATTATAAAAAGACAGTGTAAACAAGCAGGAATTCATATGACATGCATACAATATTTATATGACATACATACACTCTTCTGTTTTAGTGTGTTAGCTACTCACTTACACCCTTTATTGCACACTAATTAGAATCTCATACTGTGAAATCACCAGTACCACAGAATGGGGAAAAAAGTGACAAAAGTAAGATAATATAAAGGACTCAAATTCTCTCTTATCTCTTCCTCAATTCCAATTCACCCAAGGCATTTTAAGAGAATGGATATTATATCTAGTTGGCTTACTTAACTTTCAGAAGGTCCTATAAATTGCTGGTGACATTTGTTCTAAGCAGGTACAAAGCAGAGAAAATTTGCTCTTTGTGTTGGTTCTGTCTATGGCTGCAGTTTTGTGACACTAGTTACACAACATCCTCAATATTACAAATAAACCTTACCAATGCAGCTGGGTGCTAGGAAAGTAATAGTTGATGCTGTTTTTTTTAACAGCTATATTAAGCATATCCATCAAAAATAGTACAGGCTCTCTTCATTTACCGACTGCAATTCATTCTGACAAAACAGTCACTAAGTGACATGATCACGAAGCAAACCTTATCTCACTGAAAAAGAGACTGCAAAATATGCTGGTTGCTGCCATCTCATTTAAATAAAGTTCTCTTGTGAAGAAAGCAATTCCTTCTTCCTGGCATGTATTATCAGGCACAGAAATTTAGTCGTAAGTGTATGCAGGTGCATTTGTGGGAAAATGATTTTCTACTACTGTCATAGAGTCTCTGGATTTCGGCAGTATATAAATTTAATAAATAAATATTTGGAAATGGTCACTCTCTGAGGCCTAATAATCTAGATAAATGTTTATTGTCTATACTTATTGATGCTATAGTTGGTTGAGCATTATCAACTCTCTAATAAAACTACTGCAACCATCAGAAAAAGAATGATAGGCATATCTAAATATATGTTACATAAACTTCTTCTAAAATTTTTGAAGAACAACCACCTCCATTATCCCCACTAAGGTTTCAACAGTTTTCAAATAAATTTGCTTAAGATCAAACTACCAAAGGAAATGCTCCAACTTTATCATGTCTTTTATGTCATAGCATTTTTTAAATTATGGCTAAACATTTCAAACTCTGATGTGTATTGGGATTTTAATTTTAAACTTCAAATGTTTTTGAAACGAGAATACTTTTACTGTTCTGGTCATGTTTGAGATTATGATGTTTTTATTTTTATGTGTTTTTATACATTTATTTCTCCTTCTAATTATTAACAAGATCTGGTAAATATTCCAGAGTGAAATAAAGAATAGAAATTTCATTATTGAAATATTAGTTATAATTTATTTTTTCCAAATTTCCTAGCTATTGCTAAAATGTGATAATATTAGTCAGGTTTATTCATGTTCCACCATGTTCAGTGGAGTTTCTTCTAACAGGTGCATAAATTGTACCCTAACAGCCTACTTTTCAGCACCTTATTCTACAGTCCCAGTATATACAGTATATAAATTTTAAAACAAATTTAAAGAAACTTAATTTCTTGCAAATGTATGCAAAATTACAACATAATGCAGTTCTATGAAAACCTTCCTGCAAATAATTCCACTAAAGCTATTCATAATATGTGGGTATTTTCATCAAGACTAGGTCTTCCTGAATAAATTGTTCTGCTTCAACCACACCGACTTAAGTCTTAAGGTGGGGTGTGATCCAGAAATACAGTTCAAATATTCTGGTTAGCAACACTCTGAATTAGCTCATGACTGGCCATGGAGAACAGACATGCAAAAGTAGTTTACTGGAATTTCTTGTTGGGCTTTTCCTTTCCATAATAATAACCTTCATGTCACCTAATGTGAATGGAGTGGTAAAACGGGCATCAAATCATGGGGAACATAAGCATGATATATTATATCATTTGCATGATATATTGCAAATACAGTTTTCTGGATGGGGAACGACAGGCTTCAATTCTTCTATTCCCAGGAATTTATAATCGTTGGTCTTGGATTGGGTTACACTTTTTCAGGTGGACCCAATATACAACTGTGGGATCATTACTCCTGCTCAAGGAGCAGGTGGTAGTCATGGCTAGCAGGTTTTTGCTCAACTGGTTGTTTACTATTCTTCCTGGATTGGGAGGTCCTTCTCTTGGTCACTCACATCCTGTCATTTCTGGTATGGATTGTTGGGATTTGAATTTGTAGAGGAATGTGCTTTGCAAGACTTTCTGAAAAAGTATCCAGAAGCTTCAGCTGTTGCAAAGTACAGCTGCACAAGCAATTTTGGGTGCCCCGAGAATGGTACATGTAACACCTTTGCTGTGTGATCTGAATTGGGTGTCAATTTGCTTCCCAGACAATTATAAGTGTTGTTTATTACCTTTAAAGCTCTATGTGGCATCAGGCCAGGCTATATGAGGAACTCTCATAAGATTTGAAAAGTGCATTAACAATGGCTGGTTAGCATTATATAGCACTGTGTTTCTGCACAGCCTTTTCTGAAGCTTAAAGCAATCGAGCCAAGGAGCCAATTCCCAACAAATGGAGGTATTGAAGTGTGTCTGAAACAAACTATGGTACCCAATAAAGAGCTGGGACATGACCATACGTGGCCATATTAGCAAACAAATGGACAATGAAACATAGTAGATTACATCATTGGAAAAAAAATATCAAAACAAGGAAAATGCTTCTATAAAATGGGCATAGAGAAAGGAAACTTTAGACTGTCTCAAATATAAGAGGAAGACAGTATAGTTAGGATATGCTGGGAATACAAAAAAGAGATTCTTGTTTGAATGATTATGCTATGGAATCCTAAGCCTATTTCTTCAAAATAGGTTGAATCCAACTCTCTTATTTCACTTCTATGTTTGGAGGTAATTTCCACTAGACTCATGATTCTAAGGTCTCCTATCTAATAATTGCTTACTGAATAAAATTGCTATGTTTGGCCATTTTACTTAGCTAGGGTAGTCAACTACAAAATGCAAGCCAGAATAATTCTCCAAAAATCACCAGTGCTTGTTTGTTTTACTTTATTTAAAAATAAGAGCTAAACAAAAAATGTTTAAAAATGAGCAAAATATTTGTATGATCTAAAAAGAAACCAGTTTATACCCTGCCCTTTTTGCTACAACAACTGTAGGCAGCTTACAATAAAATCATGGACTATAAAAACACCACAGCAGTAAGTGAGATAAAATTCTAAAAAAAGGGATGAACAAGATGGAAGGAGGCTACAGTGGAAGTGGGACCTGATTTGTGTATGATGAGTATGATGACTTATACTAAACAGCATAAAACAAAGCCTCGTATTTCAGAGGGCATGGATGTATCACCACAGCATTTCTTGTAGCCATTGGAGTTTCTTAAAAAGATGCAACTTCCAAATACAACAGATATATGCCTGGATACTAAGCCAGAAGCCTTGGTTCATCAGTCCAAAGGTTAGGTTTACATATGGACTCTGTAGTTTTTATAAAAAAACAAACTACTGCGTGAGAGTAGATGAGCCTCCATCTTTTTCTCTGCAAGGAAATAGTAGAGATCCCGGTAGAAAGAGTTAAGGGAGCTTCAATATCTTATATAAACAGAAACTAATAACACCAATATTTTAGACTTGTTATGCTATTGCACAACAAATACCCCAAAATCAGGAATTATTAATGTCCAAACATGCTCTTAACAGGGTAGTTGTTATAATAAGGATTATTATATTAATTATAAGTATTCAAATGAAATTTGAGGGACCAGGGCTCTTAGACCTGCCCTTAGATCACATTAGGCCCAAATATGCTGGCTTTCTGCAAGACCTTAAACAAATGGTTTTGTCACTGGGTTTGGGGATCGAAATTGGTGGAAAACCCAGATAATGGTTATGTTAATTTTAAGTGTTTTTTTAAGCCTTCACTGATAATCGCATTAGTGAAAGGTTCTTGCATTATTCTGTGTTTTTATACAGTTTTCAAGTATTGTTAACCATCTAGAGCAGGCATGTCCAAAGTCCGGCCCGGGGGCCAAATGCGGCCCTTGATCAAATTTTGACCGGCCCGTGGCTTGATTCAT